>CM026560.1:36938055-37144326 GCA_015143295.1 Tetracentron sinense
GGTTAAACAAAATTCAATATTTTAATCAAAAACCAAGAATAGGTAGGTAAATTTTAACCATAGTTAAGGGGTGTTAATAAGTGACAAAAAAAAAAGGGTGTTAATAGGGACATGTGGTGACCTCAAGGGAATAACCGGACTTTTGACTACAAAGAGTCTGGTTACAACTTAGAGAATTTTGAGTTGACTTAGTTAAGGAGATTAACAATTGGGGACCATTATATATAAGACAAAAATTGAGGGCACTATCTTTACTATTATAATGCTAGATGCAGCTACGCCTGATTTTTTTCAAAATTCGCAAACTATCCTTATATAATACAAAATTTTGATTTAATATTTTACTTTAATTCCCAAACTACCCCTTGCTCATCTATCTATTTAAAGAATAAAATCACAGCCAATTGCGATTGAACTCGGGGATAGTTCAATCACACCCGTGGGGTTAACAAGTGTCCCTTTTAACTCCTATTAACTGTAGTTAACTCCATCTCTCTCTCACGTGCATAACATGAGCCACCTGCTAGTATATATAATTATATATAGGACAAAAATATTTAGGGGGCAACTATACTATTAATATATTTAAAAATTACGAGGGCCCACAATTTAATACAAAGCTATGAAGAGTTTGCTTGGCAGTAGGTATATCACCTCAAGGCATTGAATACATCTCCTACTCCACGGCATGGTTCAAAATCCCATTGAAGTTTCGCAAAATTTTGCACTCTACAAAATCCAAATGAGTAATATTTTGGCCGAAATTTCAAAATTTTATTTTTGAATAATTTTTAAATTAACATAAAATAGTGAGATATTCTAAAATATTTCAAAATTTTATCAAAGTGAAAATTTAAAAATATTATATAAATATATTAAAGTTTAAAAAAATTGGTCGAAATTTCTGAATTTCCCAAACCAAAAATTCCTGAAACATGGATAAATATTGTGAAAACAATTATTTTAAAAAGAAATTCATTAAATTTGTCCAAATCCAAAAATTTCAAAATTTCAATTCGTATGGAGGACCGAAATTGCCGACATGAACGCGATTTCAAACCTTGCTGCACAGGAGATAAACTTTCTACTGCTCAATCATTTGTTGAGCCATTTTTGCCATTGCTTTTAGTCTGTATAGGAGGGTAGTGAAGAGAATGTAAGTTTTTTGTTGGTAAAGGTAAAATACTCAAGTCACACACAGATAAGCCAACCATACACATGTGCACGGATCACACGGATCACATGATGCCTGGACCCAACTCATTTCATCAAAATGGTCTAACTCTTTATAACAATCCATATTTTTTTATATATACTTGTGATGATAAATATATTATATGCGAATCGTATATTAAAATAGTATAGCCTAAAATATATTTTTATTTATTTATTTAATATGAAGATGAAATGCACAAAATGGCTTAGAATAAATGTACATACATAATATATAGCCCATTAGGGTATATGTCCTTGTGAGTCTTATAAAGCCCATTAGGGTATATGTAATTGTGGGATTTATAAACCTTAGGATCTATCTCTGTATGAGCCTTACTTGAATATGTCTTTGACCTCACGCGTTGGTTTACATCAATGACTCGCCTCTTCTCTTATAATCGGATGGATAATCTTAAATTCTCCTACAAATCCAAACTGAACTAATTTATAAACTCGTTGGTAAAAGCTAGAGGTGTGTTTAAACCGAGTCAGTTCGGTGCGATCAAGTCGAGCTTTTTGATTCTTTTTTCGAGCTCAAACTTACAATTAAGTCAAGCTCAAGCCAGGTCAACTTGATTCTGCTCGGCTCGAAGCTCGACTCGATTGAGCCTCAGTTCTACTTTGCATAATTACGGTTTATAATATTATAATATTATAAATAATGTACTTATGCTATTAATATATTGTTTTTACTATAATTTTTTTGTATATAAAATAAAATATATCATTTAAACTTTAAACCGATTGAGCATGAGCCAAACCAATACTTTCGAGTTGAGCTTGGAGCCTAAACCGAGCTCGAGCTTGGCCCAACTCAATACACCCCTACTTAAGACAGGCCCTTTTGGAGTGGTTGTTTGGACTTACCCTTATAACACTTTAGCGGCTGCCTTAGGTCTGGCTGTGTGTTTAGAGAGTGTGTTAGTTACATGATATCATTTCAACCTAAAAAAAATACACCCCTTCTAAAAGCAAAGCCAAACTCAATCCAATAAATGGTCGTGAAGTCAAACCCTAATATTGAACATATTTAAAATATATAAATGGTACTCGCCAATAAATCAATTATAAAAGAAAAATTAAGAATAAATATATTAATAAATAAACTACATTTTTAATAACAAACCATATAGTATAATGAGGGTGCCGGAGCATAACATTAACCCGAGCATTCATAAAACGGACTAAACACACAAACCCAAATCTGATTCAAGAGTCAACATCTTATCCAAACACCGTGGGGATTAGGGTGTGTCGGAGGATCAGGTCAGACTGTGCAACCCATATGTTTGGCTATACAAATGCCACTGATACTAAAACGTATGTGCAAATGGTTGGGAGTGTTCCTTTGGTAGACTCGGTTTCAACTCCTTAAAATTTGCCTACTTATGCAAGTAACATTGTATGTATCTCTGATGTGGGTAGTTCCATTAGACTTATGGTGTGACACAGCAGTGGTTGATAGGTTCACCTTTGGTCTAACTTCAAATATTAGTATGGGTGGCAATTGAGCCGAGTTTGGGCTTCAAGGCTAGCATATAAAAAATCATCGAAATTCAAGCCCAAACTTGACCCATTGCCACCCCTAAATATTTTAAGTTGTCTAGCCCATTAAACCATATACAGACATTAACATTAAAAAAAAAAAACCTATGAGGTAGTTGATGTCATGATGCCTCTCTCAATTTACCATCTAACTATTAATCTACTTAGCATTTGATAAGATTTAGGATCTCCTCTGATTGGGACAGAGTAAAATACTCTATTAGACTCTCTAACTCGTGATGTGTCTTTTTTTTTAAACTCTTTTTAATTGTGAACAATATTTATTAATTTTTAGAGTTAATAATTTTAATATTAGTTTAAAAAAAAAAAAGAAGTGGTTTCAGGAATTAAAATATCTTGGCTAGAACTAAAATGTGTTTTAGACTCTCTAACCCGTCATGTTTCTTTTAACTCTCTTTAGTTGTGATTAAAGTTTACTAATTTTTAAAGTCAAGAAGTTTAATATTATATTTAGAAATAAGAAAAAAAAATGGAATTACAATAATTAAAATTTCTTAACCAAATTAAAACTTATTTTGAAGGCGTTTGTTGTCCTACCGATAGCATCACCTTCCTTAATGCATCTTTCTAAAATGAGTGTTAGCCCAGAAGCACTAAGTCAAAAAATTTCCATGCAGAGTGGGTGCAACACGTGGTGTTGCTACCTTATAAGAAGGAGATGGTTTGATACTTGTTGCCACCACCATGCGTTTGGAGAAATGCGTCTGGAGAAATGAATGAGGCTAACATTTCTGATCTTTCTAATTGATATCTTATTATCAAAAATAAAATAAAATTAAAAGGTGTTTTCTTTTATTAAAATGATATCATGTAACTAATACATAACATTACATAATGTAGCCGCTAAGGTTCCATAATGTTAAGTCCAAGCAACCACTTCAAAAGGGTCTGTCTTAAGGAAGGTTGATGACCCCTTATACACCTTGCGAAGTCCACTTCTCAACTGATGTGGGACTAAACCCGGGATACACCCTAACACACATGGTAACAAAGTCAAATTGGTTCTTTTTGCCTGAAACGATATCATGAAAAAATTAGAAGGTGTTTAAATGTTGGATAAACTTCTAATAAAATTAGAAGGTGTTTTTTTTTAAAATTTGGCTGGGTGGGGGGTGTCAATGAGGTGAAATAAAGATCAAATCACAACCAATCACGATTGAATTCAGGAGAGTTCAATCGCTCCTACAATGCAACATGTGTCCCTTTTAACCTCTATTAATCGGGGTTAAGATTATCTAACACTTAGTGTTCAATAATATAACTTTAGTTTTTTGAAAAATTGTTAAAAAATATTAATCCTAAGTATTAAAAATACTTACTTAGGTTAAATATTTTTTAAATATATTTTTCAAAGAACTAAGGTTAGATTATTGAACACTAAAGATTGCAAAATCTTAACCACAATTAATAGCGATTTAAAAAAACATGTGTTGAGTTAGGGAGCGATTGAACTCTCCCTGAATTCAATTACGATCGGCTGTGACTCGATCTCGGTGAAATAACACCTATACACAAACCCAGTAAAACATAAGGTACCACAAAATAAAAGTAGAAGGTGTTTAACTGCTAGATAAATGATAATCTGTATAAAGAAATGGAAATTGTGAAGGACCCGGTTAGGTAGGTCCCTAAATAAATTCGTTTGCGGACTGCAAAGGGCCTTTAGTTTTCTTTTAATAGATTAAAAAAGAATCACCCGTACGGTCACTCCGAGAGTTCTGGCTTTCCAGCTGCATAAACACATCACGCACGATATACAGTTACGGCGGAGCAGAAACAGAGATTCTGTTTCAGCGACGGACCACTACGAGAGATATTCGTACATCTGTAAAGTGAATCCACTATGACGGCGGAGCGGGAGATTTTGTGGTCGGAGTACCACTGCGAACATTATTTTTACACCTGTAAATGTGGACCCACGCTAGAATCATAAAAACTGAACCCTGACATGGAGGGCGGTGCCAGCTTACCCAACACAGGCATTTGTTGTGGCAATGTCGGGCTACTGAACTGACCACCGGCTACAAGCGTGATAAGTACTAGATTTAATCATCGTCATCTTATTTACGTCAAATTTTTATTTTTTCAAATTCTTCGATCAATAAAAATTCAAAATTAAAAGAGGAGTGGGAGAGTTACGCCAACGCTTTCTTTTAACAAACGATTTTACTTGGTTTATTGATTGGCACAGGATTCTCCCACGTTTAACTTGAGAGAATCTCTCCGGTTTGAACCTCTAGAGGTCGCCACAGGTCTCTTTTGACACCCTTTAATCATGGGTAACGTTCACCCATCCATCCTTGGTTTTTTTTTTTTTTAATATATATTAATTATTATTTTTTAAATTAAAAAAACTGTTTTTAGAGTTTTTTTAATATAAAAAAAACTTTTTAATTTTTAAAAAGAATTAATATTAAAAAAAAAACCAAGGATGGATGGGTGAACCTTAGGGGTGAGTGAACCTTACCCATGGTTAAGGGGTGTCAAAGGAGATACGTGGCGACCTCTAGGGGTTCAAACCAGAGAGATTCTCTCGAGTTGAACTCGAGAGGATCCTGAGCCTTATTCAATTGGTTTCTATTCAGGTTTGTGCTCGTGAACCCGGTCCGTTAAGTGTATGATAAGATTAGTGTTGTTAGAACTGGACTGGATTGAATCGGTAGAGTGGCCGGTTCCCGATTCTACCAGTCTAGTTCGATCATGTACTTTTTGGGAAAAAAACTATTTTTCCTATTTTTTTCCTGATTTTTCCCCGGGTCTGACCGATTCCGAATAGGTTCTACCGGTTTTGACCAATTCTTAAAGAATATCGATTTTGAGGGTTTTGGAAACCAGCGAGGGAGCCCAGTTCGACTGGCCAATTTGGTTCTAACAATACTGGATAAGATAATTCGTAGTTTTTTTTGTGGTAAAGTTATCATGTAACACACATATACACCTAAACACACACACATAACCAAACCAGACCTACGGTAGCCACTAAGGTGCATGAATTTTGATGATTTTTGAATAATTTGGACCTAAGGCTAACGCATTTGCAGGAGGCTTTAAAGCCCGAACTCAACTTATTTGACACGCTACTTAAAAGCAGGCTACACATGATTGGCTCTTGGGGAGGAGCTAAGGTAGGGTTAGAAATTTAGTCTTTTTTTTTTCCGGAGGCTAGGCCCCGAATCCCATCTCCCTAGATCCTAAATATTTTGCACTCATTGTAAAATACTATCATTTTTAATCGGCCATCAAGTGCCCCTACTAGAAATTCATGGTTTCAACCCTTGTTGGCTCTCAATTGTCATACCCAGGAAATGAAAACCTTAGTAGCCCAAATCTTCAAACCTGCTATTTGCTCCTACTCTCAAACCTCGCTCTCACATCGGGAGCCTAATTCCAATTTTTGTAGAACACGGTTTATGATTTATAGAGAGTATGATTTGAGTAAAGTTTTATTTTTATCGTCATTTTTCATGTTAAGTGAGATTTATTTTATTATTTTCTTTTGTTAACACAATAACACACCACAAGGTGTTACTATAGGCAATGAAAGGAAACACACACATTTTCTTTTGTCAGGTACAAGGTTCTGGTAACGTTTGTTAATTATTAGTAATGTTATAATTGAATTTAGAATGTTACATTTAATATGTCAATAATTATTGTGTTTAGTACTGAGACTACATAATATAATTGAGGAATGGTTTTATTTTTTTGGTTCATGGTTTATTAATTCTTTCTTGTACTTCTTTAAAAAATGAAAATAATATACTTGCATTTATTTTACAAGTAATTTTTAATAACCATGAAGCATGCAAACATACAAGAGAGTGCTGAGCCCTACTTGCTGAGCCCTACTTTCAAGGATTTCCTATTCTCACAATCAACCAACCATCTCTCCATAAAGTGAAAATACAATAGGATAAAACACACTCTCATGATTAAAGTACACACTTTATAGAGAGGTGGTTGGCTGATTGTGAGAATAGGAAAGCCCTGAGAGTAGGACTAGCACTTCTCAACATACAAACATGTCTATATATTGACAATCCGTTATGACTTTCAATTCTATTCTTAATTGAAATTTGACACTAGTATGACCTGTATTGAATTTTGAGGTTCCTGTGGGTTGATTCTTCATGGGCTTAGTGGTTGCATGTGGCTGTATGTGTGTGCGTGAGTGGTGTGTGTGTTTTCCCTTCTATTGCCTGTGGCTTTGCCTTGTGGTATTGTTACCTTGACAAAAAAAAAACCTTTATTGAATGACCCAATTGATTAGCATTTTCTATTAAATGCACTCATCCATTTAACATTGGCATAGCAGAATCATAATTTTTAAATTATAAATTTGGAAATGATTTGCAATAAAAGGGGGGAAATGGCTTAAAGAATGAGGTTTAACTAGTGTTACCTAGTTCGCTAGCTACTACTACAAACCGCAAAGTGGTTCGAAGCAAACTTCGAACCAATTCATGGTTCGGTTCGGTCCAATTACGTGTTTTTGAGCGAACCCGGGTGTAAGGGTAATACGTCCCGGGTGTAAGGGTAATACGTCACCAAGCCTTGTTACCCATTTTCCATAGGTAGAATGACATATGGGCTGATATATTGCTAACTATTAAGGGGCAATTTGTACTAATAAAAGCAAACATGAGAAAGTACTCACATAGCACTAAGAAAGTACTCAGAGAGAAAGTACTTATGCACATTTCTTTATGAGTTAATTTATTTTTGGAAAGTGATTGAAAACTCTCTATAGTACTTACTATCAAGAACTTGGTTGTTCGATTGAAAATCCAACTGCTCAAAGGCATAGGTGCATGAAATGGTGGGCCCCACATGATGCTTAACACCGTTAGATTGTCAATCCAACGGTTGAGCTCTTGATAGTAGATACTATCGAGAGTTTTCAATCACCTCCCTTTCTTTTTTTTTGGTACATCATCTCTTGTTTTCGGTAACCACTCTTCTTTCATTCTCAATTTTTAGTAGAAAATACTTTCCGTACTTTGGTTCCAGTGTGCGGATGTCGTTGGTTTACGTTTTATACCCACTTTAAAATACTCACCAATTATTAATATTCATTCACCTCTAGGGTTAAGCACTCCGACCTTAGTTTTTTTTTTAAAAACAAAATCCTTAATTTAGTTAAATTTAACTAGGGTTAAAGGGGTGTTAAAAGGAACACAAGGACACGGGATAAGTTAGGTAGTGGACCCATGAGTCTGGTCCACTAATCACTGCTCTATTTTAATTTTAATTGAATGATCAAATGCTCTTTTTTAATTGAAAGTTCAGGTTACTTGTAGAAATTAAGCGAATTAAACTAGCGAAACCAAACAAAAAATCTAAGCGAATTGAAAAACGAATTATCTCATCCTACCCCTAGTGAACTGGGTTTACTCTTGAGCGACACCCGAAATCGAACGGACGAATCAGGTAACATTGGGTTTAACTACGGTTAAAGAATGAGGTTAAACTACGGTTATTTTCAAACCGCCTTACAACGTCTATTTAAGTATTTAACTTCCCTTCCATGCTCTCCATAACCTGCACTTTCTCGACATCTCTCTCTTCTCCCATATTTTCATAACCAGTAAACAACCATTTTCCTACATCACTGAGCCACCCATTACTTGAAAACGAATATGTCGTCCAAACAGCTCCTCCTTTTCTTTCCGAAAACTGCTGAATCATCTGTTATCAGCTGTGAACTTGTTGCTTGTGTTTTCTTTCTCGTTGCCATATTTGCTTTCTGGCTCGCACCAGGTGGGCTTGCTTGGGCACTCTCCAAAGCTCAAGCCAAGGTCCAAGCTCGAGCAGCTATCCCAGGTCCATCTGGCTTTCCTCTTATCGGTCTTCTCTTCGCCTTCACGGGCTCTGTCGCTCATCGAGTTCTTGCTAAACTCGCTCGAGGCTTCAACGCCGTACATCTCATGGCGTTCTCTGTTGGGTTTACTCGTTTCATCATCTCAAGCCACCCAGATACAGCTAAAGAGATTCTTAACAGTTCAGCTTTCGCAGATCGTCCCGTTAAGGAGTCAGCTTACGAGCTTCTTTTCCACAGAGCAATGGGTTTCGCTCCTTTTGGAGAGTATTGGAGGAACCTGAGGAGAATCTCCGCAACCCATTTATTCAGTCCAAAGAGAATCTCTGGTTTCGGGACTTTTAGAAGTGAAATCGGATTGAAAATGATGAATGAGATTAGGGTTTTGATGGGGGAGAAAGGAGAGGTTGAGGTGAAGAAGGTGCTGCATTTTGGGTCTCTGAACAATGTGATGATGAGTGTTTTTGGCATAAGCTATGATTTCAAGGAATCTGGAGATGGGGTCGAGCTTGAAGAGTTGGTGAGTGAAGGATATGAGTTGCTTGGGATTTTTAACTGGAGTGATCATTTTCCTGTTCTGGGTTGGCTGGATCTTCAGGGAGTGAGGAAAAGGTGCAGAAATTTGGTTTCTAAGGTCAATGTTTTTGTGGGGAAGATCATTAATGAACATAGAAGGAGGAGAGTTAATGGAGTTCTGGATAGTGAAAGTATTGGAGATTTCGTTGATGTCTTGCTTGATTTGGAGAAAGAGGACAGACTCAGCGACTCTGATATGATTGCTGTTTTATGGGTCAGTTCCTATAACCTCTTTACGATTCGATGATTATCTATTTTTCATTTCCATTTTGGACTCCCTTTGGTATTTTTGTTGTTGTTTTTCCTTTATTTTTGTTGAATCCTCGTATTGTTCTGAGATTTTTTTTTTCTCTTCTCGAGTGCTAAGGATTTCATAATTTTCTTGGGGTGGTTAATTAACGTAACTTTGTATATATATTATTTTTTGGTCACTAACGTAACTTTGTATTTATCTACCTAAAGATATTCAAACATAAAACTACTTTTCTTATTTTTCAGGAAATGATCTTTAGAGGGACTGATACAGTGGCAATCCTGCTGGAATGGATTCTTGCAAGAATGGTATTACACCCAGACATCCAATCCAAAGCCCAATTCGAAATTGATGTTGTTGTCGGTGCGTCTCGAGTCGTATCAGATTCCGACCTACCCAACCTTCCTTACCTCCAGTCCATAGTAAAGGAATCCCTTCGAATGCACCCTCCCGGTCCCCTACTCTCCTGGGCCCGACTCGCCGTCCATGACGTCCACATCGGAAACAATTTCATTCCGGCCGGCACAACAGCTATGGTGAACATGTGGTCTATTACCCACGACGAGAATGTCTGGTCCGAACCAAATGAATTCAAACCCGAGCGATTCATGGACGAAGATGTGAGCATTATGGGGTCTGATCTTAGGTTGGCACCTTTTGGTTCTGGAAGGAGGGTTTGTCCTGGGAAGGCTTTGGGTTTGGCTACTGTTCAACTTTGGTTAGCTCAATTGCTTCAGAACTTCAAATGGGTTCCTTCTGAAAATGGTGTGGACTTGTCTGAGTGCCTGAAACTCTCTCTTGAAATGAAGAAGCCTTTGATCTGCTTGGCTGTTCCCAGGGTTGCTTGATAAGTACTTGGTGGGGTTTGTTGTTTTTGAAGAATGAATGGTTCGATCTTATTCTCCGTGATTGTAGAACCTATCGATAGATCAAAAAGGCAATTAGTTTGTTTAGGGTTTTTCTCTTTGCTTGTTCTTGGGTTTAGTTAAGTCTATGCTTGAACTGTATTTGGGTTTGTAAGGGGAAGAAACTGTTGTATTTGCTGTAGTTTTGTTGTAAGCAAGGTGTTTGGCTCTGGTCTGTAGGCGACCGTATACAGCTTTTATATATATACGTGGAAATGCCAGTTTATATATGCATGTCTACAATCTTTGCAGAGGTTTTATTTTTGGGTATAATTTTTGTAGATATTAGATCATATTATTCTCATGCATATTGAGTCTGATTGAAAACAAAGTGATGAACATTTGTGTACTTAATCTCGGTTGAAAATTGAAATAATACTCAAAAGTTCACTGTCCATGCATACTTGGAAATTGACTCAGCCCCTTCCATTGTTTTATCATTTGAGCTTAATTTGTATCGCCTTCTTCATCCTGGAATTGTGAGTTCTTAGATGACCCTTTTTTGATTTTCATCACCTCACTTTGTCGTGTAATTTACTTCCAGATCAAAGCTCATCTGCAGATAACCTTCATCTGTTTTTGCTTTCCATGATAAATTTACAGTAATTTTAAATGCCAGTGAAAGGTATGTCTAGTCTACCTTGGTATGTATGAGAGGGAAGTTCCCTTTCAATCTCGGAAAGGCCTTGAAAAGAAAAGAAACAAAAAGAAAAGAAGAGAAAATTATTGATGTTATAATGTTATTGCTATGAATTTTGCTTATGCTGGTAGGGGAATCGTGTAAATAGATTTTTCTCATATATGTACTTGTTCTTTTCTTTTGTTTTTGGTATCCTCGGTTAGCTGTGTTAGTGTTAGTGCCATAGTGGGTTAGCCATCCTAGCATTTTGTTCTTGTTATTTAGTATGGTTTTTAATTAAAATTGAGATGTTAATTAACGTTCTCTACCGTTTAACCAACAAGCCGAAGCTGTTTCAAGAGAAACTATTGTATGCTTCAACCAGAGGAGGATTTTCTTGTAGGGGGAAAGTGACGGTGGATTCAAAATGTTATTAAATGTTAATGAATTTGTGGAGAATTGCATTTGTGAATTTTTTTGGGTTTAATGGTAGGGGGTTCCAATGAATTTATATTTGTGGAGAATTAGGCATGTACGAAATATGGTTCTAGTGACAATGAATTTGTGGCGATTCTGGGCATAGACTCCTGTATTTTTTTTTTTGGAGGACCAACTTCATTGATCATCTCGTTTCATCCTAATGTTTCATTCATATCCTACAAAATTACTAAATAACATAGGAATTAATACATATCTTATTTTTAGGGGGTAGCTGCCCCTTGCCCCGTAGGTTTGCCCCATTAAATAATTAAATAACATATATATATATATATATACACACATAGGAATTTTTATTTCCCTCTGTTTTCTAAAAGTTCGGGGGCAGTTGCCCCACCCCCCACCCACCTGGTTGTAACACTACAAATATGGTGAAGGATTCGTTTCTCATCAATTTTTTTTTTGGTATCACAAATACAGTTAGGCTGCAGTCCCATTAGCTATTTTAGTATATGTTCATTGGCTAATGAGTTAGAGAACCTAACATTTGAAACTGAGCCAAACGGTGGCATATCAACTGCCACACTGCAATTAATGAGAATAAATCTGAGACCCCCACATGAGGAAATACATATTACTCCTCGCAAGAAAAGATATATATGCATTCACATGCAACCCTCATCCATTTGCTATCAAAAAGATATATACGCATTCACAACCCTCATCCATTAGCTATCATCATATATACCTCTCACCTGTTATCTTCATATATACCCCTCACCTGTTATCTTTATCCTTCCATGCTTTCTGCAGCTTTATCCCTCCCATAGGCTTTTGAATGAAAAAGAATGCTTTCTTCATTTTGCTCAATAAATTAAGAATCCTTAGATGGGATTGTGGTTACTAACTTCAATATCTTTGTCCCTCCAAAGGGTGTTTTCCTTTTAATTTGCACTTTATGGTACAAACACGTCAAATGATTCAAGAATAAGAACCCATACCCCCAACAATGATATGGCTCAGCTCTTTTGTGGGATTCCAAATCCTTCACAAGAATATATTTTGGAGGAGCAGTTCTTGTAAAGCTTTTCTACTTTTTCTTCTTTATAATGGAAATGCATTTGGGATTTGAATATCCAAACTAACACTATTTTTTCCAATTAAGTGCAAGTTGCTTTGTTTTCTCTTTTCATTGATTCTCACTCATATTCATCTCTATATATTCCTTGGCCCCCTTTCATCATCAAATAAGTTAGAGATAGGCAGAATACAAAATTCTATGGTGCCCCATGTCTTTTAGTGAGTGAATACAGTCTACAAAACGACATCCGTACATGCCATGTACACGTGGGGCGCAGCATCCACAATTGATAGATCCCATTTATGAGATCTCTTATGCCAAAAGTTGATCCAATCGGATATTTTTGGCTGATCATATTCTTTTTTGATTATAGAGAAAAAAACAAAAGAGGGTATCGCGCGAATAGGGTTGAAAAAGAATCTAAAGATTGGATTGCCACAATAACCTGATCAAAGTGACGCTTGGGGATCATAGAAGATCTCTAAGGCAAACCTCATGAAATGATGGACACCATTCATCTGCATGTCCACCTCTTGAATGGTTATGCCATTCATAAAGCATATCTACTTGCTATTTCATTGAGAATTAACTTAGCTCATTAGTGTAAATGGAGATCATGGCATGTTAGGGAGGTGAAAAGCTAAAGAAAAGAAAGATCTTGGGGGCATCTATGGTTTGCAAAGGTACGTAGGGAATGTATGTTGTCTCTTGCCAGCATGTGATCATGGAAAAGGGTTAATATTCTTTTGACCACCCATTGGACTAGATCTTGAAATTCCATTCTTCTCTTAACTTTCAAGCTATCTTATAGGGGTCAACATATTGAATGTAGGGTGGGGTCTGGATTTTGAGTAGGGACTAGCCATTGAAGTTAGTTGTATGCAATCATTGTGCTATATTTCCCTTAATATATCAAACAAATAAATTAAACAACGATATAAATATATTAAGAAAAATATGAATATTGCAACAAAAAACTCAAAGCTATATTTCTATTAGATTTTCTTTTCGCTGCAATGACTAGTTAGTAGATTAGCACGAGAAGACATATGGTCTTTTTTTTGGTTCTCGAAAAAAGGTTAGGCTGCAACCCCAGTTAGTGGGTTAGAGCGCCGAGCAATGAAAAATCTAATAGAAATATTTTAGTAAATGGTGGGTATAACAACCACCACACATAAGAAGAATTGACTGATTAAACAAATTAAATGAGAATAAGAGCATGTTGGGTTATTTAAAAACCTAAAAATTAAGTAAATATAAAAATTTAAAAAGTCACTTGTACTGAAAATTCTTTTATTTTCTCTATTTTTTCTCTTTTCTATGGATTAATCAAAATGTCCTAAATAGTTAATCATTCTATAAATTGGACTTGAGAGTAAAAAAAATCAAGTAAACCTTACCAAATTCAGTAGAATACATGAAATTCCATAATCTTTTATCATTTTTAGAGAAAATTTGTGAAAATAAATTTTTATTTCATACATGAAAGTTGTGGATATTAAAATTTAGAAAAAATTTTGTTAGTTAAGAGAAATTTTTCCTCAAACATAAGTAATATTGGAGAATCATTTGCAGATAAAAACTTCTTTTGCAGCTTGCCAAATATTAAAATCACCTTATCTTCCTAAGATAATTCAATGCTCCAATTTTCTCTCCAAACAAAAGCAGCCAGAGGGTTTATTTTTTACACTTTAATATGGTAAATAATATGAGAAATGCTTCAATTGTTCGGACATGATCTGCCATGGCGTCGCTATGATTTTAGGAAGTCAAATTTCAGTAAAGATACATGGACTAAACTACCTTTAAAGCCTAGGGTGGGGCTCATTCCGGCCACTTTTCTCCCCCTAGAAAGCTAGAATGAATAAGTGAGGGGGAAGTAAGGAACATTTTGGCCACCGTTCAACAACCATTACAAAAACAGAAAATTCGAAAGCCCTAGAAGAATCACATGAGCAAATCATCACCAAACCCTAATCCAATTTGAAGATTAAAATAGGGAAAAAAATGAGCAAAGAACATTCTCACTTTAGCTTGCATGCGTAGGGTGGTGGATGATTTGGTAATCATGTGTTATCATAATTTTCTCTTGTTGGATGCTTCCCAAATATTTTCTTTCCAAAATGTTAGAAAATTAGGCGTATGGTAGGAAATCAACGTCCTAGTCTTAGAGACCTGAAATTACAAAAGGCCATTGCCCTACACCACTACATATAGCATACATCCAACCAGGAGCGGAGCCAGGATTCTCTTCCAAGTAGGGGGGGAGGGAGGGAGGGGGGGGGGGGGGGGGGGGGGGGGGGGGGGGTAGTTTCCCAATTCTTTTTTTAGGGCCAAGTTCATGGGCCATCGCGTTTGTTTGTGTCCGATTATAAGAATATATTTTTTCTCAAAAATTTTGGGGGGTAGGAGCCCCAGTCTCCCCCACTCTGCTCCTCTCCCAAGCTACGCCCCTAGTAATATTATAGGATCTTTTTTTCAAAATTTTAGGGGGGCTTCAGCCCGGCCCCTAGGCTTCATGTTGCTCCACCCCTGCATCCAACGTTGGAGGTCTACTAGACTAAAATCGACCGTTCTGATCACAACTGGATACTAGCACTTGATCAAATCCATTCTCAGTGTCAAAGATTCCATTTGTCTGGCCCATCGAAAATTGATCCCATGTAAGTCATGCCTGATTAAGGCTTTTTTGGCAGGGGGAGTGGTGTTTGTTTCTATCATTAGATGCCTAGCATTTGAAGTTATGACTATAGGTGGGCATCTCAGCCGTTACACATAATAGGAGTGAAACCCCGATCACCCTAATCTACCACAGTTACAACAAAGAGGCGTGTGGATTAGGCTATTAATCGCATTCAAGCTTTTTAAGATGGGTTCCACATGCCATACATCACATCTAATCATGCTCATTTTCATTATCGTTACCACTAAGTAATGATAATGATGATGATAATGACGATGGTGATGATTATTAAAGGGAGCTTTAATAAAACTCACATAGATGATTATTAAAGAGAGCTCTAATTGAACTCATCTATATCTCTTTCGCCTGAAATTAACCCCAGTGATTATCTTAACCATCCAATAAAAAGTTTATGAATTGAACGATTAATTAGGATGTTTCGAAAGCAACGATGTTCAGGGGCAGAGTGGGGGGCCATGGTCCCCCCCAAATTTTTTGGCTTTGTAATATTCTATAGTATTAAATTTTTTTTTTTTTTTTACTCTTATCTATATATAGTGCCCCCAAACTAACTCTAGTTAGTTGACTATGTGAAAAGTTTGGCCCCTTCAAAAATTTGTAATTTTTTTATAAGTATAATATAAAAATATAATCAATTTTATTTGAAATAATAATTAATTTTATTTAGAGCAGTGATTAGTGGACCACACATTCGGGTAGATAGTCGAATATCGGCCTAGTAGTCCTCCCTTTTAACACTCCTTAAGATTAATTAAATTCAGGTTAATCATTTTTTTTATTATAAAAACTAAGATCGGATAGATGAACTCTAAGGTGAGTGAATCTTAACCACAGTTGGTAGGTGTTAAGAAGGGGTTGTGGACAAATCAAGACAAAAATTCAACCACATAGCCAAATGCGTAGTCCGTTATCTATTTTCTTTTTATTTATAAAATGACTCAAAAAAAAGACATGTTATTGGAACTCTATTGAAATGTAATATTAACAAACTTAATGACCACAATAGATCCATTACTAAAAAAAAACCTTGGGGGCTATGCCCCGGAACCCCCAAGCCCCATACCATCAAACTCATTAATTTTCTTAATACCTCCCCCAAAAAAAAAAAAAAATTTCTTGGCACAGCCCCTGTCGATGTTGTTGATGAGTTGAGCCC
This sequence comes from Tetracentron sinense, assembly GCA_015143295.1. Lineage (NCBI taxonomy): Eukaryota > Viridiplantae > Streptophyta > Magnoliopsida > Trochodendrales > Trochodendraceae > Tetracentron > Tetracentron sinense. Next base: position 36,954,387 of record CM026560.1, read on the forward strand.
AGTCCAAAGCCTAGATCTCAGGTCAGCCTGGGCTGAGCCCCACTAGAATATATGAAATTCCATAATATTTCATGATTTTAGTAGAGCAAGCCAAACAATCAAACACTAAAATTCATGCAGTTCCAGGGCAAGCCTTGGATTGGACCAGTTAATTACATGGTTATAAAATCTGAGGTGTGACACATCAAAATGACACAGCTAGGGATGCAATGGATCATGGTAGATCTGAAACCCAGCCAACCCTATCAGCATTGAATGATTTGGGACCGGACCTAATCCTCTAGCTTATGATTGGATCAAACCGAGTTCGATAGGCCAATCTAAGCCCAAATCCGCCTGCTATGGCTCAAACCGACCTGAATATCAATCCAAAGTGCCAAACCCAAAGATCATCTCGAGCAGTCATTTCTGAAGGATAGACTCGGTTGGGACTGATGCAGCTTGAGTCGGGTCAGATCGGATTAGATTTGTGTAATCATCTAAGGAGAAAAAGCTCTAAGACATCTATCTTACCATGGAAATTAAATAATTTTGCGCCCATGAACGATACAAGGCCAAACTAACAAAAAAGGAAAGATAGAACACTTGTATAATAAATAAAACTTTGGATGTCCTTCTATAATACCCAAACTAGATAAATTTGTGTTATGTATGATTGATTATATTATTCTCATGCCTTCTAAAAAAAAATGTATATAATTCTCAAGACTTCCACCAAGGCCAACTCGACCTAAGGTCAAGTTACAAATGCAAATCCCAAATTTGAAAAGTTCAAATCAAGCCCTCCCATTCATCAGGTATCAAAATTCGTATTCGGTTACATTTCAACTATCCGAATTCAATTAAGTTAAATATCTGATAGATAGTGAAATAGACTATTTGCATTCGTGATTAAAATAATCAAATGCGGATAAGATTTAAATTGTTCGATTACTTAAAAAAACTAAAAAATAAAAGAAAAATGTCAAAGAAAAGCAAAAAGAAATATAAAAAACCAATTTAAAATTATAAATTAATATTTTATCATCATTTATATAAAAAATAACAATATAATGTGTATTAAAATTATATAAAAATACATATGAATAAGAATATTTTAATCTTATATACTTATAATATTATATATACTAGTGGGTGGCATGTGCGATGCATGTGATAGCGAGGAGAAGGAGTTAACCACATTGAATGAGGTCATGAGCGATACTCTTCTACTATGAGGAAGCAGATTGTATTGTGACCATCTTTCTGTTTTGTATTTGTCTATTTTCTAGATCTCTTAGTTTACATCTTGTTGCATCCTGCTTGATTTATACTATATTTGTTTTTACCGATAAAAAAAAAAAGAACCATGTCCTAGAACAAATGTCTAGTCATCTCATTCGAGATAGATTACACAATCACCTAAGGAGAAGAGGTCACACCTTCGAGACCTGAGGGATGGATTCTGATGAGACCTAGCCCGATAAGAAGCTCCATAAGGACGTTGGAAATACCCAGACGACACCAATCTGAATTTGTTATGATGCCCAACACCAATCTCTTCAACATGTGTTAAACCCGTACAGACATTTGGAACCTGGACTTCAATACTCATGGCCACTTCCTCAGTACCCAAAAAGACAATGCATCTTAGCCAGCATATTGGGCTGAACCCAGAGCCCATCTAAGCCCAAAAATAAAAAGCCGTTAAGGCCTTCCCTGGGCTGCTCACTAGCAAAACACAAGAGATACATTCTCAGCTCCAGCCTGGCTTTCTAACGACTTCACTGAACTACATCTACGTACTGTGTCTCCCCTCCCATTTCTCTCTCAATGGATTTCTCGCCTTCGTCTCGCCGTTCTCGCAAAAGCTCAAAGAGATCCGAACTCTACTCCACAGTCGTCATTCATGGCGACGACGACGACGACGAACCACAACGCCGACCCCAGAACGTAGACGACGACGAAGATGACATTTACGCAACCATGCTTTGCAAAGACGAGCAAGACGACTCTTCTCTCCCTCCTCTCCTTAAACGTCTCCCTAAAGACTTCGGAGTTGCCATCGACGACGACGACGACGACGACGACAATGGCGATTTCTCAGGAACCGTGATCTTCAAACCTAATCGCAATCGATCTTCTTCGTCTTCTTCTTCAATGGCCTCGATCAGGCGCTCCCGGAATTCTCCCTTCGCAGATCGGAATCAAGGCAGTCCGAGGAAGATAATTGACGACGACGACGATAATTTCTCGACGTTTGTGGTGAAATCGACGATTAGGTCGAGTGACAGAGAGGCGGTTGCGGGAACGGTTGTGAGGAGGGCCGGTGGTGGTGGTGGTAGTGGAGGAGGAGGAGGAGGGTTTTATTCGTCTTCCACGATGAGTATGGCAGTGGAGAGTATGCAGGCTGTGGGGGAATTAGGGTTTGGGAAACAGAGGAAAGGGAGCGGTTCTTCTCAAGGTGAGGATAGTCGGCAGCATCCGAGGAAAATGTCGGTTAGTTCCATACCCGATACTGTTACGAGGGAAGATCCATCAACCAAGTACGAATTGCTCAACGAACTAGGTGAGTTACTTTTATTTTGTTTCCTCCTGTATGTCGAGATTTTGAGTGAAATTTGATCTCTTTTTGTTTGTGGAATTGCTTTAATTTACTTGAATTTGGGAGGAATTATTAGTTGGATGGGGTTCCTGTGTTGTCCCAGCTGAATCAGTTGTGTTTTGTTGAGTGTTGAGATTGCCAAGTGATATTGGGTTTTGGGGGTGGCAGGGAAAGGTTCGTATGGCGCTGTTTACAAAGCTAGAGATATAAAGACTTCGGAGCTGGTTGCGATCAAAGTTATATCACTGTGTGAAGGGGTATGTTTGCTTTAACTCTCTCATATTATCCAATTCAACAATTGATTCTGGCAAATGAATTACAGTATAATTCCTCTGCCAGGAAGAGGGATATGAAGAAATTCGTGGTGAAATTGAGATGTTGCAGCAATGTAGTCATCCAAATGTGGTTCGCTATCTTGGGAGCTACCAAGGAGAAGAGTATCTATGGGTAGGAGCAAAAGCATTACTTATATTGCATTCCTTTCTGTTATTGAAAACAGTATGCATTTTAATGTGTAGGATTGGCATTTTTTTTTCCCTTCTTGTGATCACCTATGGTGAACCTTTCTGTACTTGTTTGTTTATATCTTATCTGATCTTTATTACCGATTAAAAAGAATGGTAAGGGTATTTTTTCTCTCAGTAGCTTTGCTATCTATGGGAAATTTGCATGTGTTGGCAGATAGTAATGGAGTATTGCGGAGGCGGAAGTGTTGCTGACTTGATGAATAATACTGAGGAGTCTTTAGAGGAGCATCAAATAGCTTATATTTGCAGGGAAGCATTGAAGGTATGGAGCCATTTTATTAGTTATATACTTATATATATGAAAATTAACATCATTGATAACAAGGTACTTAATATACTTGATGAGAACTTCACTGGGTATCACCTAGCTGAGTGATTATCTTTTTGTTTTGTTTTGGGGCTCTACAGTACAAGACCTATAAATAATTAAATATGCTAGCTTTGACTTGAAATGACTCATCAAGATTTCTGACATTGTGCTTAATTGTTAGTTACTCTTCATATTATTTCTTACTCCAAATTGTTTTGGTTTGAAAGTTTATTCTATTTGATGTAGGGCCTATCATATTTGCACTCAATTTTCAAGGTCCATAGAGACATTAAGGGTGGCAATATCTTGCTCACTGAACAAGGAGAGGTCAAATTGGGTGGGTACACTTCAACGTATATTCGTTATAGCTATTGATCAGCAAAAATGCTAAATGCTTGTTAGTTTATCAAAGGAGAGAAAAAGAGGGAAGTGCTTATTACCTGATGAATTGGGCAATTTATTTCTAGCTGCCGGCATTAATAAATCTCTTATCATGCACATAACTAGCATGGAAATAATAAAAATTTGAAGGGCTTGGACATGTGCTTAACATCTATGAACTCCACTGAACCCCACATACAATGTCCGTGGACAACAGTCTTTGGCTATTATGAGTATCAATAGGCAATTTTGGACCTGCCATCTGGTTCCTATGAGGATTTTATCCAATACAGCTTGCAAGAGGAACTGCAAACCATCATGGAAAACTAGCCAGTTAAACTTAAGGTGTCTTTTCTTTGCCACCATTGGATCAGTTAAGCAGTGTTGCTACCTGGCCATCTCTCTACTACTATTTGTATGGTCATGCACTTCCTTCTTGAAGAGTTTAAGTTCTCAACGCATTGTCCATTTTTCTTAGAACTTGAGAATAATATCGGAGGACTCAAGACAGTCATAGGGCACTCAACACTTTTTTTTATTTTTTATTTTGAGTTCTTCTTCCCTTGTTATGTAACTGTGAATTTAGTGGGGTGAAGAAAGCAATATGAGATGAGCTAGGGAAGAAAGATCCCTACATTGGTCTTCTGCCAAGGACTTGGCAGGATCATTATCTTTATGGAGAGTATGTAAAAAAGGAAATTACATCAACTTCTATCTAAGATCTAGGAAACTGCATTCTGACTTCACACGTCTGTGGCTTAAGGCATTGATCTAGAACCGGAGAATGGTGATAATGTTTCGTTAGGAAATGGTCCATTAATCTTTCATGGTCTTCTGGCTGAAAAAAAAATGAAAAATGAAAAAAACATTGACCTTTCTCTATAAGATGGCAACGAGAAAAACTGATTACTAGTTTACTACATGGAAGAGCTTGTTGAGCCCATGAATCTTGTTGGAGTTGACAGGGGGAAAAAGTACAAACAAACATATACACATGGAAGCAGAAGAGTTGGAGGCAAGAGGTCAGCTACTATTGTTACGGTCAAGGGGAGTGGAGTTACTTGGACATGGGATATTAGCCCAATTCACAGACAAGGACAGGAACATTGAATGGTTTGGGTTTAGTTTCAACCATCATAACCTTTTTGATTTTAGTTTCTCCAAATTATATCTGATAGATTGCTTAGAAGATTTACCCAATCAAACTGAGCTCTATTTGATACAAGTTGTACTGTTTTATCACCATGCTATGGTACATGTAAGGGGATTGCTCTCTTGGGATCATTCATACATCACACCAGTCAATATGCCAAGTAGGGTATCTAGATACCTCAAAGACATGAGCATGGACACACAACACATGCACACATGTATATATTTTAGTTTATAATGTGACATACCCATATGATCCATCCCACTATAGTTGATAGGTCAAAGCAATGACTAGAGAAGTTAGCGAATATAACCTTGCCCCTAAGTGTGGTTTATGGACTTTGGTTCAACACCCTTTATCGTTTGACACAGGTCTAGATGTTTTCAAATCAAAAAGAATTACATAGGTTCCAATAAGACGAATCCATATTGGTAACCTGATAGATTTATAAGGAATAATGGACTTAAAAGCAAATAAGAAGCAACAATTTGGCATAAAACATAGCGGGTAGAGGAAAGAAGGTTTTTTACTATCCATGCTCGAATGGGAGATTTAATGGGGATTACAAGATGTTGATATTAAAATCCAAGAATTGGCTATAAGAAGTGGAAGTGTCTACTCAATTTCAGTGGAAGGTTTCGCATATACTCTCTTAATATTCATATTTCCATCATAGGAGGCACGGGGAGTTCTCAAGGAAAGGGATAGGTTTGTTGTGTGCTTTCTTGTTCTTTTTTCTTTTCACCCTCTTGTATTCGGATTCTGCTGTTCTATATATTCTTATTTCTGTTTACCAGATCAACAGTAAAAAAGGAAGGGGAGAGGTTTGTGGGTCATCTTTCCTGTTACTCAATGTGCAGAGCCATAACATTGGATGCAAAAATGAATAAAAGTAAGTTTGGAAGGAGATTTTCACCGGAAGAAAGTTCGGAAGGAGATGGATTAGGGTGTTTTGAATTCCTCTTCATCTGTTTGACCATTACATCTAATTGTACTAGGCTACCAGCCTAAAACAGAGGAAATCTTTCAAATAGATTGGGATACTGGTGAAGGAGAACGAATCTGGTGGTTAATTTGACCCTTAATAAAGCTGCGGTATGGTTGGAAACTTGGAATGCTTTTTAGAGGTTGCTGCAGCCCTTGTGGACATTATTCATTAGGTAGTCAGAGAGAATTATTATCGTTTAGGGGCGGTCGAGGTTGCCTTAGCAAAATAACTAGTTACGCTTCCCTTTCACTGGCTTCTGAATCAAAAACGATAGCCTGTGGAAGAGCATGGCACAGCAAAAGAAAAGCAAGCATGAAGAGCTAATTGCATTCGAATATCTGATTTCTCTGGGTCATAGTGAATAAAGGGAGGGAAAATTGCAATCTTCCAGCAACAAACATGACGTGTTGTAATGAGATTTCACCTCCTTAAGGCAGTTATGACAATGCAGTGAGACCTACTTTTCAAATTCAAAATTTCACGAATCCTTTTCGAACGCAGTGAAAACATATGAAAGTGTGTGGAGGACCTTCGGATTTAAAACACATCTTGCATTTTCATACAGTTTGTCCTTAGAAATTCTGCGATCAAGCACTTTTGTGCCTGCTGCAACATTGTAACCAGTTTTTAGAACATTCACTAAAGTTAATTTGTTTGAGTTTTACATTCTATTTGCTTTGTTCTTGTTTTCTTTTCAAAATGAAAAATATGTTAAAACTTACGTTGCCATCGACATTATGATTATGGTTTTTGCACAACAAACTGGTATCAGAGTGAGGTTAAGGTTTCTTTCAGAAAGGGATCTGGGGTTTTCGGAGCCTTTGCTTATCTTGCTCCTGATTCCATGGCGTCGCAGAGGTCAGAGCTGGTGTTGGAGAAGGGTTCGAGAAGTAAAAGAGACGGCGTCAAAGAAAGTTATCGTCCAAGAAGGGTCCTGGTGGATCTGAAATCTACGGTCCCACTTCCTTTTTGGTAGTGTTTTTGATACCTAGTGGAGTCGAGAAAGGCCAAGATAAGATCAGAGCCTTTAAAAAAGCTAGATCCTACATGAGAGGCATCGAAGTGGAGGTTATAGAGGTAACCTAGCAGTTAGAGTGTGATGCCTAAAAGAAAGACATTTCTTTAGGGTGGTCCTCTAAAGCCCAATTTTAACAAAGGCCTAGCTGCAATCCATGTAGCATGTTCAATTCAGTTGGGCGTAGGAGGTCGGCCCGAGCGAGCCCATTTTTGGGTTGAATGATCAATGAAGTACATGAGTTAGGGAATTTAGTTGCTGACAATGTGTCACTAAAGGTTGGGGGTGGGCTTCACTCAGCAGGCCCATATGTGAACACCCCTCCTCGCATGTGAGGATGGAGGTGGAGAGGAAGTGACGATGGTCACTCCCATTGCTGTTGTAGCTTCCAAGTTTCCGGCGTGCGAGGTTAGACCATATCAGGCATTACAGACCCACAAAAAGGCTGGTTTAAGGGTGTCCAATGTTCCTGCCTGTACCTGACAGAGTTGGGGAGCTTTGGATCAGGTTTCTTCAGTTGGTGATAGGCATATGCACCTCACTTTAGAGGAGGCAGCACTCAGTTAGTGGAGTTAAGAGTCCTCTCTTAGAGGATAGCACAGAGGAGAACTCAGACTCATGTGACGAGGCAGATCAGGAATATGAATCAGCTCTTAAAGGGGAGTTGGTTCCGAGTTGGGAACCTTATGGTGATGGTCAAGCAGTCAATGTAGATGGTTCAAAGGCTTGACTTTATCTATCTTGGGTGATAATAACCACGTAACGTTACATGCAACAGGAGAAGGGAAGGTAGCAGTCAATGTAGATGGGTAAAAGGTTTGGCTTATCTGTCTTAGGCTCTTAGGGGATAATGATCACGTTACATGCAATGAAAGAAGGGAATGGAAGAGGCTCCTTATATAAGTTCCATCCATTGCATAAAGAGGTTCAAGATTTGTTATTTTGGGGTCTATAGAAGGATAGATATTGCAATTGTTTTGAGACTAAGGATAGATATTGCAATTGGTGGTTTTAATTTTTATATTTTTTTGTTTCATGAATTATACTTGTCACATTAAAAAGGTTTTAAATGTTCGGCTTATGACAAGTCAAAGTTCGAGACCTGTTAATTTAGTAGGGTTTACACTAGGTGTGGGCGACGAAAACGAAGAATGCAGTTTCTCATGCAGATATTTTTGCTTTGTTGGACTTGATCAACTTGTTACAATGCCATTTGGAATGCCCTATGTGGTGAAGAAGATGATGAGCATCTTTGGGAGGTTTGATGAAGCCAAGGTGGAGATTGTGAGAATGTTTCTTGAATTCCTTTTGAGTAAACTTTTGTTTTTTTTTTTTTTTTTTTTTTGGTGGGGGGGGGGGGGGGTGAGGGGGTAGCGAGGCTCATATCCTTAGGAAACAAGAAGCGAGAAATCATATATAGGTGCCTCATTCCCATTATATTAAGATGACCAAGCATACATTTTACATTGGATATTTGTGGAGAAGTAGTGCCTTACGTTTCAATTAGGGTTCTATTCGGGCCGGGCTTTTCCGGGCTTGGCTTGAAAGGGTTTGTTCTAGGCCCGAAGCCCAGCTTGGCCCGAAATCAAGCTTGAAAGCTCGGCCCGAATTCAAAAGCCTGGCTCGAAGCACGGCTCGGCCCGAATTGATTCAAGTTCGAGTCGAGCTTGGCCTGGCTCGAGCTCGCTTGAATACTTTTTTTTTATAAAATAATTGTTACAACTTAATTTAATCCAAATTAATGGACATAAAATCAAGAGTAAAAATAATATACTTGCAAGTGCACAAGTGACACAGTTGATGTATCTGGTGAGCACGGGGTCGAATCCACAGGGATTGACTATTATGCAACAAGAATTAAGGAAACAAAATCTAGAGAAAAGAGAGATCGGTTTTCCACTCAATGAGAATGGAGCAAAAATCACTGATAACTGTAAAGCAATGAAAAAGAGGTCTAAGGTTTCAGGAAAATCCACCTATCCCTCCTTATGCTTAGATTTGGATGAAAACACATTTAGAATTAAATAAAGATTTAATCTAGATGGAAAATTATACGATAAAAACTACTGACCATTAAATTCAATTGAATAATTAGAGAAATTTGAAGAGTACTTTGTATCTAACTCACTGGGGATCCAAGCATTCCATATATCAATAGATCATACGAAATCAAAGAGCATATAGAGAAGACCAATTAACCAAAATAAGAACTATTCAATTAAAATTAATGATCAAATCATCCACAAAAATCGGAAAAAGGTTTCAAATCCCTAATCTTAGAAAGGTGTTTAGCCAACCATGGTTGGAGTTATCATCCTCCTTAATGCTGTTCCAAACACTACAATAAAATAACTCAAAAAAGAAGAAAACCACTAAGGGACAAGAGAGCAAGAGAGAGGAGAGAGAAGAGAGGAGAGAAGCCAAGCCAAAAGTGGGAGGAGTGGGACGTCCCCAAGGGTTTTATAAGAGTGAAATTCCAGCTCTTCTCCCCTTTTAGACATTATTCTCTTTCCTTTTTCTTAGGCTCTTTTGTCTTTTAAAGGAAACATGACACTACACCTTTGACTTTCCCTTTTCTTACTTTAGTATAATAGAAATACTCTAAAGCCACCTTTTTGGATTTTTCCAAACTTAGAATTATTCTCCTATGTGCCAAATTCATCTCTCCATAGCTAACGTCCACTCTTTTATTTCTTTGGGCTTTTAGGCTTTTACTCCTTTAGCTTTTTGAGTTGGACATGGGCTTAAACTTCTTGACTTGGATTTGAATCTTTGGACTTCGTCTTCTATGGAACTTCTTTGACTTGTGGGCTTTATCTTCTTCAGGCTTTGTCCTTTAGGATTGTGACTACTCTTTTCCAATTCCAGAAATGGTCCGAGTCAGGATTCCCTACAAAGACAAATATACATAATAAGTCTCTCTCAAACAGGTTTTATCATTGACCTCTCCCGGCACGTATGATTGCATGCACATATACCATTAAAATTAGGGGAAAAAAGAGCTACGTAATGGTAAGAGGAGGATGCGCCACTTTATGTGTAAAAATGAAGATATAAATCAAAGAAGTATGATAACGCTTATTTAAATAAGGATAATTAAGCAAAATTAAGCACTTATCAACAATAATATTTTGTATTATTTATATATATCATTTATTTTTATTTTTTTTAATAATATTTAGGCCGAACCGAGCCTTAATTGAGCCGGGCCGAATCAAACAAGGGTTGGCCCGAGCTCGGCTTGATTAAATTTTCAAGATTTTTTTTTAGGCTCGGCTAGGCCCGATTGAGCCTAAAATTCGAGCCGATCTCAGGTTGAGCCGAGCCGAGCCGCACAAATGGGCCGATCGAGCTTTGTGCAGCCCTAGTTTCAATTCAACAATACTTGCTCAAGATCCACACCCTAAGCTTTACACTTGGGTCTATCCAATCACTTCCTACATTAATAGCCTCCTTCAACCACTAAATGGGACATGATGGAAGCTAATCTGGAAAACAAGCTTCTTGGGAAGCGAGCTTCTCATCTTGTACATAGCTTCCTTGCAACTATGGGTTTATTGGGTTTATTGTAGTGCTACAGATGTGTGGTTGAGAAGGGCTCTCAGTGAAAGCATGTGGGCTCATGGGTAAGCTCAATGGCTCTTGGTCTTTGAGAGTGGTAAAACTCTTGTGCCTTGTAATCTTTGCATGGTGGACGCTCGTGGATTGTCTTTGCTTGCGGATATAGTCACTAACATGACAAACCTCGTAAATCTTGTCTTGTTTGTTTGTTTTCTTTTCTCCTTATTTTTCTCGTAAGCATTGAGCCCACAATCCCGTATCCGCAAGACAAGTTGGTATAAAAGCAATAAGTAAGCTCGTTGAGAATCTTTGATACAACATGGTTCCAAAGGTCACCTTCTTTGTCTGACTACCAGTATGGACAAATTCTCACTCTGAATTCTGAACCACCTGATTGTAGGGAAAAGGTTACGCCATATATGTACAACCTCCTCAGATCAAGTAGGGAGATGGATAATCATTTACTAATCCATTGCGAGCTTTACTATCATATTTGTGCATCTTTGTTGAAGAGTTTGATTATGTTTGGCCTCCGATCTCGTGGATTACCAATAAAATAAGGATCTTGTGGAACTATTGCAAAATTGGTGGACCCATTCTTTTATACTGGGAGAACCCTTCACACATTACTCCCTTTTGCTTGTTACTTGAAGTATTTGGAAGGAAAAAATAGCCGCATTTTGAAGATAAGTATAGCTCAATGGAGGCAGTATCGGAATGGTGACGAAGATTGTAAGTTCTTTATTTCATTTGTCTTCAGTCCTGCAAGATTTCAAGGGACTGATATACCATTCTTTGTTTTCAGTGGGAAATCCATAATCCATGTAATTCTTTTTTGTTTACAACATATTCCCTATGTTACCAAAGAACAAAATTGATGTATAGCCTTGTTTTCTTGGTGGCGTTATTAGGGTGTTCCCCCCTTTTCTTTTGTACATAAATTTTATGACACCAATAAAAGACTATCTAGGTGGCTAGTTTTAAGATTAAACAATAAAGTAACAAACAAATTTTACATCGTGGAGTGAACCAGGTGATGGCGCCAGTTGTAAAATAGGATTTGGATTGAACCCAGGTAAAGGGGAGTAGAAATTTTGTAAATAAGACATTTGAAGGAGGTTGATGGAAGGAAGGATGTATTATTAAACATTCTGCAAAGATGATCAAATATCTAATAAAGTGTGGAATTCTGTTTTATGCTATTGCTTTGAAAATGTCAATTTGACACTTTGGGATATCTCTATGTTTCTTACAGCACACTGATTTCGGAACCATGTTGTAATTGTGATGATGATATGAGCAGGTGATTTTGGCGTTGCAGCGCAGCTTACTAGGACCATGTCAAAACGCAATACGGTACACTTTTAATAATTCTAGTAATGTACACATATTTAGCCTTTGCATTATTAAATTTTTTTCTTCTTGATTTCGTGAAATATATCAGAAAACATTGTTCCACAGATTAAGGTTTTATTGTTTGACTTTTAGGCTTCATTTATTTCAACATAATGTAGAAGAAAACAAATGAAATCAGCAGAAATGTCATTTTCTGCATGTTCGTTTGCGCGTAAAATTTTCCGGAAGTAAAATATTTTACGCAAAAGGGGCAGTTTTTGAGGAAATTTGCATAACTCTAAAATTATGTTTGTCATTTTCGTAAAATTCGCGGGGCCTCTTCAACCAAAACCCCTCTCCCTCTTTCTCACACATGTATATCATTCCAATGGCCACTTGAACAACTGGCATCCCACCGATCTATGGCCATCGGCGTAGCTGGAGCCACCACTGTCATCGAACCTTTCCTGCATATTTTCCTTCAAACAAACACTAGAAAGTAAAATAGATCCATTTCCAGCTTGTTAAGGGTTGCAACCAAATATGTAAAAAATGGTGGAAAAATGATTGTTTTCCCATTAAACATTCTAAATCATCAGCGATTTGAAGGTGTCAACGTCTTATGGCAGAACAAATGGCCTTAATGGTTGTCATTTGTTGAGCTTGTACATGGTTCCGTGCCACTCCTAATTGATTACTTGGGTAACATTGTTGGTCTACCAATACAAGTTCCACTAGAATGCACTACAAAATGCAGTTGCTGTTTTTTTCCCTTATACTTTGTGCTAGTGTGAGTGCCAGATATGTTTTTGGAATTTATGAAATTTGATGGTTCTTACTTTGGCTTTAATCATTTGCCACTTGGAAAACAAACACTTCTTTCTTAAACGACATTTTGGGTCTGTATACAATCGTACTATCTCATCTTATGCCTGTGCAAGTGAGTCCTTTATGAATTCAACTTACATTCTAGCTTTTTAGAAACTTTTTCTTATTCTTTTCTTCTCGTTTTTACTTTCAAACCTTGTTCTCCAACCCTTCATTTGTCTTATGAGTGTGAAAGGAGAGTTACTTCAAGTTTTCTACTCCCCTCAGATGGATTTCCATTTAACAAGAGATGAACATACTAAAAACCTTACAGAACTCAGGAACTCAAAATTCAAATTGAAACGTAAATTCTGAGAGAAAGTGAAATTGAGTTTTGTTTTGTTTTTTTTTTTTTATGGGACCATCATTTCCTTGAAAAAGCTATTAATTTTTAGAAAGTGGAAAGCTTAAAATTAAAAAACCCAGTAACTCCTAGCAAAAATCAACAGCTCAAAAATTCATTTAAAAACTCATATCCAATTTCTTCCACTCATTTTCTTATTTTTATGAAGATTTTTTTGTACTCGAACTAACAAATAAAAGCTTAGGCAAGTCTTTTTTTTTCCTTGTTCAATTGAAATAGGAGGGTATAAAATTTATATTGATAAAACAAGCTTACTTTCTACCTTGTTACTGGAAGTTCCTGGATTTTGTCTTGCGGAGAATGGGCTTTGGTGTGAAATGGAGATCTTGGATATCCTGGTGCATTTCATCGGTGTCTTTTTCTATTCTAATCAATGGATCCCCAACAGGTTACTTTAGGAGCTCCAGGGGTCTGAGCCAAGGTGACTCGTTATCCTCATTCCTCTTTATCATAGTGTCAGAGGCGTTGAGCAGAATGCTCTTGCGAGCTAGAGGAAAAATCTTCGAGGGATTTTCAGTGGGTCAGGAGCAACTCCAAATCTCGCATCTACAGTTTGCAGATGATACCCTCATATTCTGTGCGGCCTCATGTCGGCAAGTAGCCTACCTCAGATGCATCATGCGATGTTATGGGGCGGTGTCCAGGTTGAAAGTCAACCTGGGGAAGAGTGAAATAATCAGTGTAGGGGAAAATCCTAATCTTGGTAATTTAGTAGCCTGTTTAGGGTGCCAAGTCGGTTCTCTTCTCTCGACCTACTTGGGGCTCCCCTTAGGAGCCAAATTCAAGTCCAAGGACGCCTGGTTGCCAGTGGTTGAATATTTCGCGTCTAGTCTAGCAGGGAGGAAAGCTCAGGTCCTCTTGAAAGGAGGTAAGTTGACGCTGATAAAAATCACCCTTAGAAACCTCCCCACGTATTTTATTTCCACTTTCACCATCCCTTAAAGTTTAGTAAAATCATTGGAACGAATCCAAAGGGAGTTCTTGTGGAATGGAAATAGGGGGGCACCTCGTTACCATCTAGTGGCTTGGGACTAGGTGAGTTACCATCTAGTGGCTTGGGACCTGGTCTGCAGCCCTCAGTGAAGGGGTGGGCTTAACCTTAAACCGTTGCTAGCCATAAACAAGGCTTTGCTAGGTAAATGGGTATGGAGGTTTGGGGAGGAAAGAGAGAGTCTCTGACGTAGAGTAATAATTGCTAGACATGGCTAATCATCGAGTTGGAACCCTAGGCAAGTTAGGGGTCCTCATGGGGTGAGCCTTGTGGAAAGTGATAATGGCGGTGGCCAATTTGCTAGCCCCATTTATCGCTTTTCGAGTGGGTAATGGGTTGGAGGTTTGATTATGGCAGGACTTGTGGTGTGGTGAGGGGAGTCTTCGGTCTAGGTTTGCTAGCATTTTCCGTTTGTCTTTAGACAAGTTAGCATCAGTAGTGGACTGTTTGGAGTGGTCCAACGATGAGTATGTTTGGTGCCCACGCTTGAGGCGCTCGCTGAATGATTGGGAAATGGCCGAGTTTTGTTCTTTTCTTCAAACCCTAGAATCCTGTCACCCTCGGTCATTGTATAGAGACTCACGGATTTGGATTTAAGGTAAAAATGGTCGGTTTTCAGTGAGATCAGTGCTACAATCTTTTGAGTTGCCCTCTCCCTGCTCTTTTCCTCACAAGTCTGTGTGGAATTCCAGAATTCCTTTGAAAGAAGCTTTGTTTTTGTGGATTGCAGCTCTGGATAAAATTCTCACATGTGACAATTTGAAAAAAAGAGGTTGGATGATGGCTAACCAATGATACTTGTGCCTGCTCGTGGAAGAGTCGGTGGATCATTTGTTGTTGCACTGTCCTACCGCTTATGAGATTTGGGGTTACTTTCTTGATCGGGTAGGGGTGGCCTAGATATTTCCTAGCTCATTCTGAGACTTTTTATCTTGTTGGCCTCGAGTGAGTGCGAGTGGCGACCAAGCTACAGTTTGGTCCATGTCGCCGGGGGCCATAGCTTGGGCACTATGGAAGGAGAGGAATTCTAGAGCCTTTGAGAATTCCCCTTCTTCAAACCCACGCATTTGCACAAGCATAGCAATTCTGGGCGATCATGTCTTCTCTAATGGCGCATAGTGTAGTTTCAGTTCATGTCTTTCTCTATTTCCTTGACATTTTGTAGTGTAACAGTTATTTGCTTAGCTTGGGTGGTTACTTCTCGATAACCTCTGAGTTTTGCGATGTACACTTATCTTTTTCTGATTATATATATCTTGATTACCGATAAAAGAAAAGTTTTCCAATGCAAAAGAACCTCCTGTTCTCTTCTCCTCTCTTTACCCTCGGAGTCTTGTCAGAGAAGTACTTTGGTTACCTTCCACAGTCCACACGACAAAAACCAGAAAATGTTCCTCTAATTTTTTTAAGACTTAGGTTAATTAAGGAAGCTAAGAGTCTTTCATTAATAAAAGTTGTTTTAATTTTTTCTTTTCTTTTCTTTCTTTGGCATTGGGATGTTTGGATTATAGGGACTCCACTCAATTGCTGAGGATTATCGAGATTATGCTGTGGAAATCCCTGAATTCTGCGAAGTTCTAATAATCAGCCAAGTTGACCCAATGTCTGAAAAAAGTGGAAGAAAAAACAGAATGTCACATGATGCAGATATGCTGATATTAGTTTATGAATTTGCTTCTCTGAAACTAAGAGAAGCCTTTGTTTTGTAAATGGGAGAGAAAAGTAAAAGATACTTCTAAATTTCTGTTGAATTCATGTACATTAGAAAGTATAAGGTGTACAATATAAAGAATTCAATAATATGCTATAAATCAAGGTTTTAATAGTGGTTTCAGCAATGTATGGCCGAAACCCGTAACACACACTCCATTTTAGATAAAGCAATAAATAATCACAAAAATTAAAGTGGTGAAAAGATAAGAAATTGATAAACAAACAAAATCATTAGCATTAAATGCATGAAGATGATATTTATCTAGTTTAATTATCACATAATGAGATAGTTTGTAAACACGGAGTAAGTGCTTCAATTCCACCATCAGCCTTATAGCTACAACCATTGGAGTCAAGCGTACCCAAAGATAGTAAGTGTTTCTTCAACTCTAGAACGTGCCTAACATCAGTTAAAGTTCTCACAACACCATCATGTATCTTGATTTGAATGAGCCAATCCCAACAAACTTACAGGCTACATCATTTCCCATCAGGACTCTACTGCCATCATTAGACCGATAAGTAGTAAATCAGTCTCTATTAAGACAAATATGATAAGAACAATCCGAATCTGGAATCCACTCTGCAACACTAGCAACATTTTCTGAATTATCCTTTCCTTTTCCCTTACGCTTTGGACAGTCTTTTCTGAAATGTCCTTCCTTGTGACAATGAAAATACTTCATTTTTTAGGTTTTGATTTTGATCTGGACCGCCCTATACTACAGTTACTACTAGAAGCTTTCTCCTGTGTTCTCACTCTTACAAACAATTCTTTCCCGGAGCCCTCCACACTACTCTCAGATAGCCTTTTCTTCAACTCCTTAGAATTTAGGGCTACCTTAATAACCTCAATGGAGAGAGTATCTCTTCCATACATCATAATGTCAACCAAGTGCTCAAAAGATGGTGGTAAAGAACACATTAAAAGCATTGCTTGGTCTTCATCATCAATTTTAACATCTATATTTCTCAAATCCAAAATAATTTTATTGAATTCATCAAGGTGGTCTTTAATAGGCATACCTTCATGACTCTGGAGTGTATACAATTGCCTCTTTAGATATAAGTGATTTGTGAGATATTTTGTCATGTACAAACTCTCCAACTTGAGCCACAATCCCGCCGCCGTTTCTTCTTCTGCAACTTCTTGCAAAACTTCATTACTCAGGCACAACAAAATCACATTGTGCGCCTTCTCTATCAGTTGATCCTTCTCATTATCCTCCATCGTTGCAGGCAAAACATCTTTTGCCCTTCAATGCTTTCGTCAATCCTTGTTACATGAGCTCAACTTTCATCTTTACTCGCCAAAGATTGAATTCATTCATTCCATCGAATATCTCAATGTGAAACTTCCCTGCCATTTGAATTGATACAATCCAAAGCATTGATACCAATTTGTTATAACCAGTTTGACAACTCTATAGAAATAGGAAAAAAAGAATGCAAGTAAGCACAAAATGGAAACAACGATATACGTGGTTCGGCAAGATGCCTACATTCATGGGCGAAATTGGCGAGAAAATCCACTAAGAACAAGGGAGATTACAGTGGGTACAAGCTCTCTCAAAACCCTCTCAGTCGCAGCCCTTAGAAAACCCCTTAAGAAACCCTAAAATTAGAGTTAACAATCATAAATAACCAAATCTGCGTGACCTCCGCTCGAGCGGCTTAAAACTCTGCTCGAGCGGATTGCAACAAAGAACAAAACAACAAAACCATTGATCACCGCTCGAGCGGCTGCAAGGCGCTGCTTGAGCGGTTTGCTTCAAATTCAAGCCATATCTCACAAAAAGTGTATTTGATAACTCTTCCACTTCAGTTGAGAATACCGTTTTTAGACATTTTAAACTTAAATCTCCTTGTGGTGTTCGACTAACAGTGACTTCGAGAAGCTAAGGAGGTCGTCTTTCTTCGTATATGGGCTATAAGTTGTGACTTTTCCTTTCCTTTGCTATTGTGATTATGGTTTGTATCTTTTTCTTTTGTTCACCGCCAGTGAACTTCCTTTGTATTTACGCTTTTCTCTAATATATTAATCTTATTCATGGATTAATTTTTTTTTTGCTTTCACCAATGTGACATCTCTGCTGTTATACGATCCTGGATTATGGATGGGGTCAGTGTGTCGATGTTTGGTGTTTGATTTCTTATCTATTGTAAAATTATAAGTAAAACAATTTCATTTATGTCATTATATTATGTGCAAGTTTTTATTGTGCTTATATTGTATTTGGCTTCAGTTTTCAGTAATTATGATTTCAGCCATCTTATTCTGTTGCTAGATCGTTATATTGACACCGTTCCAAAGTGACATGGCTTGTGAGCAGTTTGTTGCCATACTGATCTCAATTTCTTAGACTTTTGGTGATTCTTTCCAAATTCATTTGCATATATCGTAGTATTTTCGTTTTACTTGTACGAGATAATGGGAAGTTTCTCTCTCTCTCTCTCTCTCTCATTTTTTTTCCTGTATTTTATTTTTCAGTTCATTGGCACTCCACATTGGATGGCTCCAGAAGTTATTCAGGAAAGCCGCTATGATGGAAAGGTAATACACTCTATGGCTCTTACATGGAGTGCTTTTGAGTTTTCCTACTTCTTGATCTATTAATTATTCCCCTGTTATATGAATAGTAAAATACAAATACACATCTGGTGGAAAAGGATAAGTAGTTTTCATTTGTATGATGTTGTGAATTTTGGAACCTTCTTAAACTTATTTCTCCAGGCCAAAGTGATGAATATTTTGATGTTCGTTGGTCTTTTTGGCAAGATCAATAATTGTTAGATAAATATATGGCTTGAAAATTATGTGTTAAATGTAACCAGAATGGCGTCACTCCACAACATTTTGAAACTGTAATTATCTTGCTGTTTAATAAAAGTAAGTAATTCAAATGTTAACCTAGAAAGCGGCGTACGATTAGTGAGACGGGAAGCAAGAGATTCATTATTTTTTTTTTGTAGGGAAATGGGACTGGTTGCTATTATTAAGCCATATCTAGCTATAGTAACACCCATTAACGCACAGACTTAGCATTACATAACTGCATGTTTGTCGATGGGGTGTGATGCATGCTTGAGGTGCACATTTTGTGAAGTACATTATTCCTGCCAGGTTCACATGATACTGTTTCAAGATTTTATAACTTGGAGCTTGACCTTGTCTTGATTTATGTCGAATTGGCATGGTCTGAAACTTGGTTTGAGCACTCTGCGAAATTGATCAAGTGTTTTCAAGGTTATACTTTTTCTCACTTTGGTAATTTCACTCTTCTACTAAATTTTGGAAGCTCTACAACTTATTATTTATTGATCATGTTTGCATATTTTTTTACAGATCTCATTTACTGATCGTATTCCTACCATTAAGTATTCTTACTATCAATTCCCACTAACTTTGCTTCTACAATATAATATTTTCCCCAGGTAGATGTTTGGGCCCTTGGTGTGTCTGCAATCGAAATGGCAGAGGTATGTCTATTCAGTGCACAAATTGATTAACAATTCTGTCATGATACTTCTTTTGCAATTTCTGAAGTCTCCAAACTGAGTTGAGGGTGGCAATGTGCGTGAATTTCTATAGGCAGGACTGAGTACGAATATCATGGACGATCCAAATTGATTGCCAATTTCTTCTTGATACTTTTATTGATACACTTCTTCTGCAACCTTAACGTAGAGCCGGCCCGAAACAAAAGTAGGTAGGAATAGGCTAAACCAATACCTGAAAAATATGGGTGGTTTCTGACGGGTTGAGCAGTTGTCATAAACCGTTCTGGCCAGGTAAGAATTTACTCGCCTTTTGTAGCCTAGCCTGAGCCCGGACCTAATGTAAACCAGTTTGAGATGAGCCAACTTGCAACCTCAGAAAAAATGGCAGGCTTGGGCGGTTTGATTGATTGGAGCAATAGTTGCCATCCTTCAAACTGAGTTTGCTAAATTACATTTTTTGTGTATCAACTGATTAGTTCAATCATTGTTGACTTGTGTATCCATGAGCATCCACTTAATCAACAATGAATTGCTATATGTTATACGTTTTCTTGTTTTTGTCATTTTCAGGGACTTCCACCAAGATCAACTGTGCATCCAATGAGAGTTAGTACATGCACTTAATTGTTGTTAAGTATTTTTAGTTTGTATAAAGTTTTATTTACATTTGCTTCATATAGACTATAGTTATATGATCCATTAGTTTTAAGTTTTAACCAGTGTTGTCCAAGGACAATAGTTCTGGAGTTAGGTGCGTTAAGTCGCTACGGTGAGCCTGAATTATGCTCTAACTTGGTATTTTCAGGCGGTTGCCTCAGTGTAATTTTCACGCAGGAGCTTTTTTATTTATTTTTATTTTAATATAATCCTCTCAGAAGGAGACGGGGGTTTGACAGACCCCTACCAGTTTTATTAATAATAAACAAAAGGGGGGGGGGGGGGGGGCATAAAACCAACACAGGAGCTTGCATAGAACAAAATGGGTGTCTAAGTATCATAGGCATGGACACGGGTGTCAGAGTCCGACATGAATGCGAGTTGTCGGATAACTCTTCTATCAAGAGTGACTTTGAGGAGTTGGGAATGTAGCTCTTGTTTTGAGTCTGATTTGATTTTGTGGTTTTCTAATCTTGCTTCTTTTCGTTATAGTAGTTGTAGTCTGATGTGGTTGTGTAGATGTTTTATTTGTGCTTCCTATTCTCTTGGTTCACCCTATTGTGATTGTGAATTCTCTATTATATTATGTACTCTGCCTTGTGGTTTTCCTTGCTGAATTTATTTATCTCTACTTGCCATTAAAAAACAAAGGAAAATACTGGAGGCTTACTATAATTGAAGTAAGCCCAAAAAGTACACTATCTGAAAAAGGCATATACAGCCCAGAAAGAGAGAGCAGAGAAATAGCATTGGATTCCATGACTCCAAAAGTCTACATGCTTCCTGCCAGGAATGGAGAACACAGGCAAAAAAATAGGGTTTCTTGATGAAAGTAGATACTTCATCTTCTGGAATGACTGTTGGTAACAATAACAGCACAGTCTGGGCGGAAGTAGCATACGGTGACCTTCTGTAGATCCATTATTTCCTGCAATGTTTCCGCACATGATATCTAACTTTTTCATCGGCTTTATTGTCCTTACATATTTTGGACCTCCATTTATCAAGAGTTTCGTTTTTTTCCCTTTATTGGTGGATATTGCACAGTTTTTTTCTTCTCTTTTATCTTTTCATTTTTCCTAGAGCATGTTAATGGTGTTTAACTTATGGATGTTGTTCTGATAGGTACTGTTCATGATATCCATTGAGCCAGCTCCAATGCTTGAGGATAAAGAAAAATGGTTAGTCTTTTGTTTCTTATTTCAAGAATCTCTTTATAGCACCTGTTTCAAAATTCTTTACTTACGCTTTCTTAGATGTGTGTTTTGAGAAAGGTAGTTATGCTCATGGCTTCAAAATCTTACTTGTCTAAGAAGATTTGGAGAGGTCCAGTATTGTCAATTAATGATTGTTTCCTTACATCATCGATTGAGAAGCATAAACATCAAACACCTATTGGAAGGGATATTTGACGATACTTGTTTCATATGCTGAAAAGTGAAACCCACAATCACTCGTCTTCCATTGATCTTTAGCCTGTGAGTCTGTGACCTATTGAGCTCTTTCCTGAAGTTATTTGGCATAGATAGGGTTTTCCTGTAAGTGATGGTGGATCTTTGGTGCATTTGGGAGGAGAGACAACTTGCTTTCATTTTTGGTCCTTTAGTTTTTTGTTGTTGGAGCATATGACTTGGAAAAAAGCATTGTATATGCCAATAACGAAGTTGGAAAAAAGCTTTGTATGTTCCCATAACAAAGTGAAATTGCCCTCTCAAACGTGTCCTTCCTTTTTGAATCATCAGAGTTAAAATTTAATAGTTGGGATAAGGCACTAGTAAAAAGAAGAAAGAATGAAAATTAACAGGTGGAAATTCATTGTTATAGAGTTTAGAGAAATCTTCATGCATAATTGGGTAGACGTGTTAGATAATGTGCTAGTAGTTGGGATGCGACTCAGTCAGGGGCGGGTTTGGGTTTTGGTTTTCTTGGGTTGGGTTCAGGTTGAAAAATCACAATGTGATATGAGGATGGTTGGACCGAGGATTCAAGCAACTCAACCCTGCCCAAGATTTGATGATGGATCGTATGGTTGTGTTTGTGTGTGTGTGTGTATTATGTGTGTTGGGGTGGGGTATAAATCTGTCAAAGCAAACATGTGAGGAGTTGGGTTCAGCGGTATAAGTATGGTTCGTCTTTGAAAGGTTGTGAGTTCAGCTATTAGAATGCCTTCTTAATGATTTTAGCCCACCCAAAAATTCTATATGAGGGCCCAAGCCGAACCCGACCTAATCTGAATCAACCCGAGTTGGACTGAGAAATGAGCTCTTGGGTTGGGTTTGACCATGGGCTCTGTTATGCTCTAAGGTTTGGCCTGGCCACACCTCTAGCTAATAGACATTCACCTGTCATCTCAAGAGTCATCCTGGAGTAGGAAGAGTTAAACTTAGATTTCAAGGCTACTTGCTTGGCAACACTGGGTTGGTGGGAATTTGGTGAGTAGGGACTCCAACTGTCCGACCTTCAAAATAATCTATCTTCTGGTGAGTATAAGGATTCAAATGAAGCACATGCACTTTATCTTCTTAAAAATTTGCTAATTTTCTTAGCCAATTTTGTGGGGATTATCATTGTTGAAGGGGGGTCTTCTAATGCTCTATCTTGGGCTATATGAGCATCAGGTTAGCGGCATGTAAATGTTATACTATAGACCACATTAGGGAGTAAATTGGATATTTTGTACAATACTCTTAACGAGCATGCAGATTCTCTTGTGAAAGAAGGCTTTAATAAGCTCCTTGTATCCTTTATTATTGGTCCAAAGATAACAGAGAATAAACCTCTTCTTTTGCATGATGTTAATCAATCTAGGATCCTTGATATCCTTCCCATTCCAGTTTGGATACATGTGATTAAAAGTTCCTTGTTTCGACAAGCTTCTTGCTGATTTATGGAGTTCTTCCTCTTGTAAAGTCAGGTGGGTATAAATTCTGATAAGCTCTAGACTCTTAATACTGATGAGATAAGGAGTGGAATATGGATGTTGTTGGGCAAATATAGGACCATACGAAAGAGTCTAGTAAGATTACTTGATTTTTTGAATCAGGGCAGGATGAGAGTGTATTGGTGAGAAAGATGAATGGAAAATTAAGTGGTTCCCATGTTTGAAAAAATTTACTGGAAGCACAAATCTATAGTGAAATGGTCTAAAGGATAAAATACTAAGCTCTGACACTCAGGTATCGATTTTAAGGATGAATTGCTTCCTGAGGATTGACAAGGTGTTTATGTGGAGATCTAAAAGAGGTGGTGGCTTTCTATTAGAAGGTTGTTATAAATCCATTGGATTGGGTGAGATTTCCAAGATCTATTATATCATCAGGGAGGCCAACACCTCTGAACTAATTTTAGATGAATCCGTGTGGACTTAGCACAATTTAGTTTCTCTACCTTCATATTATGCTGATTTCTGCTGCATTGGTTTCTATAATGGACACTTACACCAAAGGTGGTAAAAATATAGAGATTTGTGCTCATAAAATGTATACAAAAGAAAATGTATCAGCGCTTTTCTCTTTCAAGATAAGAGATGCATAAGTTTTGTAAAATCTTATTAAAAGTTAAATATAACCCAAGATGGCAGTTGACTAAGCTATTAGGTTTCCTTTTATGCTATTACATCAACAATTTTCTGATCACATTCACATAACTTAAGACCAATAACACAGATCATTCTAATGGTGCTGACCATCTGGGTTTGTTTGATTCCATCTCCGCTGAAGCGTGGCATTTTGATCTTTGAATTTAGATGCTTTTGCCTTTGATTGTTGACACATTTATATCCCTGTTTATTGGCATAATCAGTGATGGTGTTTACACTGGGGTTGCAAACTTGTGCAGGTCTCTTGTGTTCCATGATTTTGTTGCAAAGTCCCTTACAAAAGAACCACGTCTGCGTCCCACTGCAACTGAGATGCTGAAGGTACACCATGCAATGTTATGAGCCGGCACTAATTAGAGGGAATTAGGAGTAGTTGACATCAATTCATTATATTATTTGCTAACACAAATTGAATCCTAACTCCATGCATTGGATACCATAGTAACAAAATTGAGCTCATATATGGCTGTAATTAATAAAGATATTAGCATGAAATGTCGGGCCACTGGAGTAGTTTTATTTGGAGAAAGACATAGTGATCTGATTAGTTTGGTTAAATCCATTCAGAGGACCAAATTTGTAAGTGTTATTGCAAGACCAGTGAATTGTAGATCAATACTATCATGGAGTGATAATCAGGGTTCATCATCAAAATTGAGATGTTTGGTCTCTAATTGCTGTTTTTTCTCCAAATCTAATCATAGATTCGATTGTTTCACTTAGCCATAAACTCTACTAAACCATATAGAGTATTGGAGCATGTTGAATATGGGTTTCAATAGCTTTCTGTTTATCCTGAATATATTTGAAATATTTTGCTCAGTTTATGATATTTTTTAACTCTAGTTAGAAAATGGTTGAGAGTGGTTTTCATCCCTATTTCATGAGTGACACAACTTCTAAGGTCTGGGAGAGCTTAATCGGAATTTCAGCAGCACCCATCGCATCATGGGCCACTTAATCAATGTGATTTGTTCTGGATAGAACAAGATCGCCATGTGGCGGTCAATAGCCATACAACCAGATTAATTATAATGCTATTTGCATGTGACAATCAATAGCCATACAACCAGATTAATTATAATATATATATTATCAATTAAGAATTAACTATAATAAAACATGAAGATGTATCCTTAGTTCATCTTCGAAGAAATGGAGTTGTTTGGTCTCCATTAGCTGAGTTTTAACTTCATTTAGTTGAATGGCCAATTTCTTCAAAATGCAGAATGAAATGTGTCATATTAGTCACAAACTTTATCCACAGCATCGAGTGTCCAAATATTTTCAACCATCGTTTTCAATAGCTTTCTGTTTGCCTTGAATAATACATATATTGCTAGTTCTGATATTTTAATTATGAGCTAGATTTTCTTGTTTCCAAATTTAAACGCAGCACAAATTCATTGAAAAATGCAAATGGGGAGCCTCTGCAATGTTTCCAAAGATTGAAAAAGCAAGACAGATTAGAGCCTCAATGGCCGTGCAAGCACAAGATCATGTTCCAGGGACCAATATATCAAGAGATGTATGGTTGATAATTCTCCCTTTGTATCAATTTGTTTACTTTGATTTTTTTTCTCTCTTCCATATATATATATTTGGGCAGAGATTGGGAGACGCATGAAAAAGGAACACATGTTTACACACACACACAACCTTCCATATATATATATTTGGGCAGAGATTGGGAGACGCATGAAAAAGGAACACATATGTTTACACACGCACACAACCTTATGATTGTTGGGAGATCCAACGGCCATGATCATACCACCCTTTTATGTGTGGAAGGGCATTTAGGGAAATTCCTTTTTAAAAAAGGTGGTGTGATGGTGGCCTGTTGGATCTCCTGATCGTATGGTTGTGTGCATGTGTAGACATATGTGTTCTTTTAAATGTGTCTTCCCATCCCTTCCCAATATATATATATACATATATATATATATATGGAAGAAAAAACCATGTGTTCAATTTATTTACTTTGATGCCCTTTTTTTCTTCCATATATATATATATGTGTGTGTGTGTGTGTGTGTGTGTGTATAAGTAAACAAATTTGTTTCTTATCTGAAACAGCCATTGGAGGGTCCAAAATTGAATGAAGACTATGGAGGCACTGTTCCATCAAGACCTCAGAACATTGGACTTCAAGTTTCAGATGAGGTGGATGCAGTTAGCAGTTCAGGGAGGCATCAGTTTTCTGATGCTGTGGGATTGCCTGGAGAAGGTAAACATGTGTTACTTCCTTAAGTATATCATATCATTCGGCTTGCATTCTCTAAGCTGTGTTCTTTTCGTGGAACTCTAAAGGTCCAGGAACTTCAAAGTTCCTAGTACACTAAAGATCCGGATTTTGATATTTCTAAAAGATTTGTAGTTATGTTCTTTTCTACGTGGGTCTTTATGACTAAATTCCTGAGACTTTGCAAGTCCACTGTTCTTTTGACATGGAACTTTGGGGTTGGAAATTTAACATTTAAAACTCATTAATGTTTAATTTCTTAATTGTACTTGTAATATCATCAAATATAATTTAAGTCTTCGTATTTTCTTAATATTCGATGTGAATATAATTGATTTTTTTTAATGACTCGAGATATTCATCATCATTCCACAATGTTCTCATATCGTTCGACAATGTTCTACCAGTCATTTGAAATCTTGTCCAACCTTAATAAAAGCCAATAATCTACTTAATATTATTAATACCTATGAGGTATGTGAGAAGAGAGTAGTGTATTTGGAATGAGAAGCTCAGTTTTTAACGGGCCCTCGCTCAATTAAAAGTTCCACTTAGACAGAACTTTAAATTTCCGGCTCTTTTACATGGAACTATAAAGTTCCGCTTTTCATGGATATTCAACTTCCACGGAACTTTAAAGATCCAGGATTTTGGGTAAAAGACCAGGCTTACACTTTTGAAGTTCTGCGATTTTAAAAGTTCCGTCTCAAAGTTCTACGAAAAGAACACACCCTAAGGGAAACACTGTTAACATAAACTAGTTTAATTGCTAAAACTTCAGGAACATACATAGTAAGGGGGCTTTGAATATATATATATATATTTATATTAATACTTTAATCTTTTTTTTCATCTTTGGCTGTCGCTGAAAAATTTGACTTGCTAGAAAGTATGGTAATTTATCTGTTTCAGGTATTTGATTGAATGTGCACCATCACATTTCTTAAGTGTTTCAGAAGGAGATGTTAGGGAAAACGTTGAGTACTTAGCTTGCCAAGGGAGAGTTTTTTTAGAGTTATTTGAGATATTATGCTTTCTTTGTGTTTTTGTGTTTCGAGTTTACTTACCTATAATCTCCTAGTACTCGTCAGTTGTGTTTCTCCCTGCTTTTTATTTTAATATATATATTTGATTATCGATAAAACAAAAAGTGTTTCAGAATAATTTAGGACTGAAGAATACATGGTTGAACATAACTGAAACTGAATAATGCCTCAACATGTAAAGTATTGTGGAATTGTATATTAGAAGTTAGAACCTTGTGCAAATGTTGTTGCTGATTTGAAAATCCACTTATCATATTTTGGGTATATTCAATTCTAAGATAACATGACACTGTTCAACCTTAAGATTACTACTACATATTCTTTTTCTCTTCTTTTATAGTGAATAGTCTATGAGAAGGAGGTGTGTGGTGTGTCTGACATGGGTTTAGACAAACTGATCCCTGATAAAATGATATGCTTACTGATCTGTGAGTCTATCTAATATTATGTATATTTCCTTCAGTCTATTTCATCTTTTCTTGTGCCAGATACATTACATGATATATAATTTTCTTCTTTTCTTGTGAATTGCCCATGTAATTTAGAAACAGGCATGTGGTGTGTCAAACATTACAAAGTTTGACAAATTAATCCAAGCAAAACTGATACACTGATACATCCATTATCTATTAATATTATATTATGAAAATATGCTGAAATAGTTTTATTCATCTAAATGCATAATATTCGAAGAATGTATTAAGATGAGTGTATATATGGCGTAAACAATGTGAACAAATATGTAGAATCGTAGATAGTTGTTGGAGTAATATATTTAATAAGTTAAGATTTGTCCGAATAGGAGTTTTCAGTTTGTACGCAGCCAAATTTTCAGAAGTATCATTGTTACATGGGATTGAGTAAATTGACAAAATATTATTCTCTCCTAATCAGTAAAAACAAAAAGGTTTGCTGGAGTTACATTATGTCGTACAAATTATTCTTTGAGTTGCATAATCAGGACTTTATATTGAAAATAAGGTATAACAGGCTTTTGGATCACCTAATCTTATATTTTTTTTCGGATTTGTATTTAAAGATAATATAAATTGAAACAGACAACAAATTAGAATGTTGATTGAAAATGCAAAAGGAGAGTGCAAAAGTTAGGGGATCTTCTTTAGAACTTTGAGGGTCCTGTATTTAGAGAAGAATTGGAGCTAAAGCTCTTCTTTAAACATTATTTTAAAATACTCAACAATAAGTCTTCAAAAACCAGAAATGTTTGGTACAATTTTTCTTGAAAGCTGTGGGGCCTGTAGAGAAAAATCTTATTCATGTTCCAATTTTTTGTTTGTTTGTTTGTTTGTCTTCCAGGTAGTTTCATCTCCTGTGCTTCACTTACGTTAGATACTACTGTTCATTCTTATCTTCTAAAATGTCACACTTATAAGGCCATCATCATGTTGTTCGATTTACCTGCTTCCTTTTTCTTTTAATCTCTTCAGTTGATGAAACAGTCCATCTCATGGACATTCTTTCTGAACCTTTGTTCAAGCATATAAGAGCCCCTGCTTCTGCTTTCTTTGTTAAAGCATATAAGAGCCCCATCTTTTCTTTGATCAGTGAGATATTTGTATTAATATGAAAGAAGAAAGAGTTCAAGAGGGCAAGGATTCACAATGACAAAGAAAACTATCTAAGAAGTGAAGTAACATCCAATGAAGTAAAGCTAAAAAGCTGAAAGAAACTAATTGACTGAAACTACAGTAGAGAATACAAGCATGCTACATCAAATCCCTCGTGTATGGAGCACCACTACAAAAGAAGTTGTCCCACCTAGAAGCAAGTTTTGGCGGGGGAGGAAGGAGATCCCTCAAATTCCCTTAAATTTATTCTCTTTTCATAAGGACCACGCTATCGATGCAAGTAACAACGAACCGCCTTTGAAACCTTTTTCTCCCAGTTGAACCGAGAATTGACAAGATGAGAGGTCCTTAAAGGAGCAATGAAAGACCCAGTTGCTTCCCATGCTTTATAGGAAAATTGCTCTAGACCTTTTAGGCAAAGGGGTAGTACTGTAGAAGATGATCGACCAGCTCCTCAGAATTTAGGTACATGAAACAACCATTGGTCATCTTCCACCCTCTACTTATTAGGTGATCACATGTTAGAATCTTTGTCTAGGGCTAGTGTCTAATCGAAAAAGGATACATTGGGAGACAGATCCACTTTCAAACCAATCTATAGGGGAAATGGGGACCTGGGTTAGGAAGTATAGCTTAGTAAAATGATCCCATTGAGACCTGACCTTTGTTGTCGCACGATCACAGACAAACATCTATAAGGGTAGGAAAAGTAGAGACTGAGTGGATTCTGGCTAAAAGGTTTATGAGGCTTTTGATCTCCCAAGCGTTGAGGCTTCGCCTCAACTCAAGCGGGAACACCAGACTCTAGAGTCTGAGATGTACTTAATGTAGGTTTCTAAAGTCTATCCGCTGCTAAAGACCAAAGTAACCTATATTCATTACGAAGTGTGGTCGTCTCACACCATTTATAAGTTACTTCCTATGAACTCAAGTTCATACATTCTTTGGTGTTATATAAGGATTCAATTAAATTTGGGATGCAACAAATAATCCCAAGGACTATCCACCACTAAGTTATGTAGAGAATGAGCAGAAAAGTGCCCCTTGAGCATGTAAATAAAAATCGCCGAAACCGATACGAAATAGACGATACATATAGGTATCGGTAGTCCCTTGTACAATATTTATATTGATACGAAACGGGCGATACATATTGTTTATTAATTATTTATGTGTTAATTCATTGTGTAATTGTAATTGCGTTTGCTACTTTGTTTTTGAGTCACTTCCCATGACTTTGAGATGTGTCTGAAATCTATATCAAACAGGTGACTTTGGGACTGTAGTAGTTCATGGTGGAGTTGAGATGGATAATGCAGCTTCTCAAACACGAGTTTCCAATGTAGAAGAATCCTCAAATGCGCTTAGACATGTTGAAAGTGCCTCCTTTTGTGGACCTGGATCAGCTAATCTCTGGTAATACATCTGATAATGCACTTAAAGCACCTATTTCTGACATATTGTACTCTAATATACTTATAATTTAAGAAAAAACATTGCAGTGCGTATAGTTAAATGTGATTGATAATTAGTTCATAGTTCATTGATGTGTGCTACTCACTAGGTTAAACATATTAAGTTCTAACACACATTATGTCTGATTAATATTTGTATGCCTCGGCAAAGGTAATGTGTGCAAAGGATGCCCTCAGTCCTCCTTGTGTGCACTGTTACCAATACATTGGAATCCAGATATCAAGCCCTTAAACTTTTTTTCCTTATAGGGTCTCTGTGATTTCCATTGCTTCTAGATGCATTGTTCATTTTATGCACTCATTTAAGCTTGATAACATCTACAGAGCTGAGACATTTGTCTACTTATGAGTCAATCAGAGATGACATCCATCAAAATTTTGCCCTGGCTCAAGTACAATATCATAATATATGACAAGACCAACCATTCCAATGCATTAACACATTTCATATCTCTGACATATTTCTTGATCCTAGTAGAGCTCACAGGAAAATATTCAGTATCTTTTTTTTTTCCTTTTCCGGAACATAGTATTGGCACAGATGCCTTACCTTGTTAGGATTCAGTTTAGTTAGACCTCTTTAGTACAGATATAAACCAAAATCTTATCATTATTTGATGTCAAACAGTTAACATGATTCAATTGTGCAAAAGATGAATCAACAAGAAAATGGATGCCGCAATTCCTAGGTTTTCCAGGGAATCTAAGTCAGTAGGATATTTGGATTTGGTTGGATCTCCTTGATTCTCTTTATAACGAGTATCTTTTGGCTGACTCTCTCGTACGCCCGTTACGTAAAGGTTTCGGTGGCTTCTGATACCGATACCGTATCTTTACCCGTTTATTCCGAAACAAAACCGTAATGCCCAAAACCATTACGTAACGGGCGTTATGCCCGATACGTAAAGGTTTCGGTCGTAGGACTAGGTTTTGAAATCCCTAAACTCATTCTAAAACCTCATCTTTGCTTCCTCTCTTCTTCTCTACCTATTCTTAGTACATTTTTTTTTTCTAAAATCCTTTTGGTTTTATTAATTAATAACTTGATTTGGGGTTTAATTCATACATTTGAAAGAATCCAAGGCATGTTCTTAATTTTGGGTATGTTTCAACCCTCAACCCATTTAATTTCCTTATTTCTAAATTTTGAGCTTCATATTGGCTTTAAAAGTCTCTTGTTACTCATTTATTATATGTTTTTTTTTTTTTTTTTTTTTCTATTTGTTGGATTTTTTTAAGCAAAAAAAAGAAAAAAAGTAAAGGCCGAAACCATTACGTAACGGCGTTACGTAAAGGTTTCGGCTGTGTCCGTTACGGTGTCCGAAACCCTTTTTTTAAACCTTGATTTATAAGTGGGATATCAAGGACACAATGTATTCATTGATCTTTTGTAAGGAGTTAATTGGCAATTACTGAAATATCTCCCCCCATTATAGAGTAAGCTCCAGGTCCATCTACAGGTGCCTTCATGTGGACAGCGGGTTTAGATATTTTATATTTTATTTTTTCTTCTTTTGTCAGTGACAGCTGTTCGAAAGGGCAAAAGGCAAAACCCATGTTCCATTGCTAAGTTATGTGGACTTTTTAAAAATTCATTTCATATTACTTAGGATATCTTTCTTTGTTTTGTATAAAATCTCCTTGATCTGCCAATGACTAGCTGTTATATTGGCTAGACCAGGTGTAAATAGCAACTCGTTGATATTGCACATTGGGATTGATTCTTCCTAATGGCATCCTTAATGGAAGACAGAAAAAGTTGAAAAGCATTGCTTTATATATCTATTGCTCTGCCTTCTTTATCTTATTAATCATTTCAATTTCATTTTACATATATTTTGTGACAGCTCTTTCTCTACTAGTTAGTGGGCCTTTTTTTGTAGTGCATTATCAATTCATTTGGATTTCAGTCTCTCATTTGACTCTTTCTTTTTCCACCTGTAACCTCCTATTTTTGTTTCTTCTTGTTAAATTTTCTTCCATGCCGAGGCGTTTTGCACTAGTGATTCATTTTGTTTTATGTGCTACAAGCATAATATCAACAATACCACCAATTCATTAGGATATTCTGTCAGGGTGGAGAATACAACCAGTTCTGTAGCCAACAACCTCCAAGTTGGAGAACCACAGCCTGATGCACAGACCATGCAGGCGTCATTGCCTTCTGAAGTTGGATCTCCTGAACAGAACCTAAAGACGGATAGCATTTCTCAGTTACAGGTTGGAGGTGGAAGTGGTGTGAGCAGCAGCCCGTTGAAGAGTACAACGGTCAGTCGGAAAGCCTTCGCATTACAAGATAAGGTAATTTTTATTGTCACCTAAATAATTGCTCATCAAATTCTCCAGTTGCTCCAAATTGCTCCATAAATTAATTGCTCTGGTTCTGAAAAGCTGTTGGGGCAATCCTTGAGGGGTGGCCAAGAGTATTATGCCTTGGGGCATAGTCTTTATTCTTTAGTCTGATGTTGCATTATGAAAGATGTAAAGTTTTGCTAACTCAGTTGACTACTTTGCATTGTGTGACTGATTATCTATTATCTTCATATTTATGATGAAATTAATTTGGAGAATAAGTTAACATTTATAGTGTGTCATTGTCATCCAAACCTTACTTCAATCCTGTTCTATCATATTTGATTTGAATGATCATACTTCCTATTTTCATATCCAATAGTAGATGCTGTCAATGAATAATGGTGAATGTCTGTATTAGGTACCCAAGTTCCTCTTTATTAGTATTACAAATGTGCTCTGTTTTTATTATTTAGAATAGTTAACGTATTTTTACTTTCCTTCTCTTGGGTTACAATATTCTCTTTTAATTGCCCCTTTTTTTCTTTGAAGTTAAAAAGAATGTCAAATGACTTCTCAGTATGAGGCTTGTGTCATCTTTTCTATTGTGATCTGGTTGTTTCACTTTGCCATTTTTTCTGCGTTTTTCTTCTTATTTATTTATTTAATTTATTAGGTGCCTACTTATTTGGAATTCATTGTTACTGTAGCTTTGGTCCATCTACGCGGCTGGTAATACAGTACCCATACCATTCTTGAAGGCAAGTGACATATCTCCCATAGCTCTAGTGTCTGACAATGTGTTTGGGGGTAGGCAACGGGATAACAGTGGCACCATAGCCATGGAAGCAGTGCAAGAACTTTTTAGTGGTGATGGACAGTCTAAAAAAGGCCGAAGGGGGCAGAATGAGGTTTCACCTTCTAATTTATCTTGTGTTTTTATTTCCTTGTAGCTATTTTGGGGCTTACATCTTATCTTGACTATTTGCTGTGCTGCAGATGCCCCTTCCTCCAAGTGTGTATCAAAGATTGACTTCAAGTTCCACACTACTGAATCTGGCACAGGCTTTAGCTTATCACAAGATGTATGAATTTTTTTACATCTCTTATCATACTTGCACTGCTATAAGTTGAGGGTTGCAGCATAGGATCTTCTTTGAAGCCATGGCACAAAGGCACAAACAAAGAGCAATGAAACAAGTTCTATCTTTGTGTGTATTCCTGAGTTGCCATAATCCTGAACACCAAAGAACAAAACCCCATTCAACCATTGGAGCTTACAGAAAGCATTTCTTGCATACCCACCTTTTCCAAAGTTCTTGTAGGGGCCATGAACAATGTCTACATTTCGTTATTGCATCTTTATTTCTTTATATATTTTCTGTGTTTCTAATCTTATTTCCTGTGTTTCAATTGTGGTAGGTGTTACGAAGAGATGCCACTTCAGGAGTTGCAAGCGGCACAAGAGCAACAAACAATACAGAATCTCTGTGATACGCTTCGAACTATTCTGCGGTTGTAGATAGTCCAAATTGCAACTTGAAATGGATGTCCCTTTGTTATCATCACCAATCGATTTTGCTTAGCGTTCTCTTGTTTGGTTGACTATCAAAAAAAGTTTATGTAAAAGTTGGAGGTGAAGAAAGTAGAAAGGAGGCAAAAATACTAGGATGCAAGGAAAGTAAATTTTAGAGTCAAAGAAGACTGGATTGGTGAGCCATGTGCTATAGACTGCTCCAGTTTCCCTTGTAAATCTCTATTGTTAAGAAAATAAATGTGTATTTATCTCCTTTTTCACTGCCAAATGATTAACCTGCCATAATTTGAACGGATTAAACTAGGGCAATTGATATCCACTGCGTCGGCGGCATGAAGGTCTTTCGTGCTTCTTCCACATCACACCTCACTCAGTCTAATTATCCAGCTGAGCTCCTTGACAAATTTGATCTCACTAAGCCCTGCTCGTCACTTGCCTCCACAGGCTACAATATATTTCTCCCTGATGGTAATCCTCTTCTTGATGCAAGTATGCTACTCATTATCGGAATTTCATGGGTGCCTTGCAATACATAAACCATGAATAGACCTGATATCACATAAACAATAAATCAAGCCAGGTTCATGCATGCATTCCCTCCATTAAATTCATCCTAATTTTATGCTCAGCTCCATGTTTTAAGTGATTGTCCTATTTTTGTGATCTTTCCCATCCAAGAACACGATTGATTATCTTGAGTATCGATTAGACCCATTTGCATGCGCGCGCACACACATTTTGAAACATGAACCCGTCTCAACGAAGTTAGCGGGTTCGACCCATTTGCTCATTCTTGGCGTGGTAGTTCTACTGGTCATGCCCCACTGCGTGAATGTTGGGCATAAACAAGGATTTTGCTAGTCCCAGTGTCCCCCTCGCAAAGGGGAGATTGAAAAAGAGGGAGAGTGGGGTTAGCACTTCCCTATGGCTATTAGCTACAAGAGAACTTTTGAGAAGCAAACTCAAATGGGCATCTAAAACGTAACAGTAACAGATCCGATGGGAAGGAACGCTTTACTACAATCTGGCCGAAGGTGCCTCTTCTCTTCATCTTGGTCCGCCGCTCTGTCCAAACAAACGCTGAGGCCTACGAGTTTCGAGAGCCCATCTTCTTCTTCTTCTTCTTCTTCTCTTTGTTATTTGGTTCGAGTTCCAACGACACCCACCTTTTCTTTTTCTTCCGCTGTTCCTCTCCGATTGTTACACGCAAAATCCACTACTTACGATGAAGATTCTGATGTTAATGAACAAGCCCCAGATCAAAGTAAGCTCTCTTTTCACTTGCCCTTGTGCCCTACTTCTTATTCTTTTCTTTTTTTTTTTTTTGGGGGGGGGGGGGGGGGGGGGGTTTGGATTGAGCTGTACGCGAAATCCACCTGAGCTTATCCATTGAAAAGAAATAGAAAGAAGGCATTTTTTTAAAAAGTGGAATCAAGTTTCTATGTGGTGGTTTCAGATAATCAGTAGTTCCACCTCACTTTGGGTTTCCATGTATATTAATATATATAGAGTTGTCTGCGTGTTTCCTTTAATTTTCTCGTATAATTTTTTTAGTTACTTAATGTAGGGGAGTATTTTGATCTTTGAAAAAATGGGGTTTACTGCAACCTCAATCTAGCCTAAATCTGATATCCAGACCGTTCTAAATTGAGTTATTTTTGGAAGAAACGATCCAGAGAATACAAGAAAGAAAAAAGGGGGAAAAAGAAGGAAATGATTCAGAGGGAGAGAAGAAAGAACGATGAAGAAAAGTAGTGACAGAATGCTTTCTTTCTTGATGAATCATTTACTCTCTCTCTCTCTCTTTGTAAATTCTGTTTGGAAAACTGATTTGTTTTTAGGAAATCTTCTCGGAATTAGGAAAATCTCTCTCTAAGAATCTCCTTCTCCGAATCTCTCTCTCCCTTTTCTCAAGGAGGGGTCACCTCTATTTATAGGTGATTTATCAAAATTGTAACCAACTTGTACAGCTGTCATAACCGTTTTTGTAACTGACTTTTAGAGAAAAAATATTGGATTCCATCAAGATAAAGGCGTTCTGTCACCATACCTCCTTTAAGCCTTTATGACCAAAGCTTTCAGATATTTTCTTCAAAGGTTAAAAGTGGTACTCACAATATCCATCTTTTAACAAATTCTATCTAAGCCCTCCAAACCACAACTCATCATCCTCCCCCAAAAGTAATTGGTAACTACATCGTGAAAGCGGGTCATACGCTTTCATGGTGTACTGTCCTATTGAGGTAATATATCAGTGTTCAGACAGCAACACTCCTCTAGAGTAATAATCATGATAATGATAATAATAACGATGATAATAATCATCTAATAATCATCTCAGGTCCAATAGGGAAATCATAGGTGTTGGACGAGGACACCCTTCCCGTAACTCAGGTCCAATAGGGAAATCATAGGTGTTGGACGAGGACACCCTTCCCGTCAGGCCTTAAGAGAAACTGAGGAAAAAATCCATCCTCAATGCTTTCTCCCTGACTGTCAGCCCAGGAAGTAATCCATGCTCCACTGGAATAGGTGATGAGGGGAAACAGCCACACTCATTCCCACGGGGAGGTACCAATCCATACCGTTCACCCCTGACAAAACAAATCTCCTTTCAGGCAGAAATCATCAGAAAGGTATACCAAGAGGGTACTGATCCATACCACGCCCATCATTATGAGAAAGGCGTTGAAAGCCAGAACGAGGCACTGAAGCCA
The DNA here is from genome assembly GCA_015143295.1 of Tetracentron sinense. Classification (NCBI taxonomy): domain Eukaryota; kingdom Viridiplantae; phylum Streptophyta; class Magnoliopsida; order Trochodendrales; family Trochodendraceae; genus Tetracentron; species Tetracentron sinense. The sequence continues at coordinate 36,990,833 of CM026560.1, forward strand.
TATAGGATATCCGAAGGCGTTGAAGCCTGAATCAACATCAAAGGCATTTAAGCCTGAAACAGCATCCAAAGGCGTTTAGAGCTTGAAACCATATCCAAAGGCGTTAGAACTTGAAATGATATCCGAAGGCGTTAGAGCCTGAAACAATATCCAAAGGCGTTAGAGCCCGAAACAATATCCAAAGGCGTTAGAGCTTGAATTTGTGTCAATAGCGTGAGAGGCACAATAGTTTCAACTAATAATGACATAATGATAAAATTTGTCATTAATGAGCAAAAAATCCTTTTTATGAACTAAAAGCATGAGAGCTTAAAATCATTGATCATTAATCGCCAGAATCATCATTATCAGATAAACATGGAATTCTTTTAATCAATTCTCAAAAAGGATTTTAGTATGTGTAATATGTTAGAACGTCCTTTGAGCCACGTGTCATTATTTTATTGAATTATGAACAACGTTCTTAAATTCAAAATTTCACAAGTCAAGCTTTTCAATAACCATCATCAACACTTAATTACTGGAGTGGGTTGCTGTTGGTCTGGTTTTGGAGATATCAAGCTACCCCAATTACTCCAATTCATGTTCTTATCTACATGAGTTGATTCTGCGAGTTCTCAAAGTAGTCAGATCAAGTTTAAGTCACTAGGGCTAATTCCGATTCCATTTCTCAACGTGTTAATTAGTTTCAAGGAATCCGCTATCAATCTATGTCTTGGACAATGAATACAGCATCTGTTGAGCCGTATGCAGAGGAAATGAAATTGGAGAAGCACTAATTTTGCCAGTTTAGCTTCTGTAAGATTTAGGATGTTATTCTAGGGAGAATCTTTCAATGTTGCAAGTGGCATTATCCTTCCTTATGCCTCACTGTAGTCAGTCCATTAATTTGGTTTGTTACTTTGATTTTTAGTTATGCAAATAGTGTTGCTTGTCCTCTGTCAAAAACTGTCTCAGATTCTATTTGGGTGTGTTTGTGTTTTCGTGTATTCCTTGTGGCAATATGACTTGGGCAAATTCTTAATTTTTCAGGCACTTGGATTTGAGACCTTAAAAGTGGATGTGGTACAATCTTAGGTAAGAATAGAGATTATGAGTCTGAGAGTTTGAGTAGCTCTGTGTGTAGTGTGCGCTGTCAGTTAATGGAATTTTGGCACTTGGGGAGAGTGAGCTTATGGAAAATCTTAGTGGCTCTTTTGGAGAGTGTACTCACGTTGAGTGAGAGTGTGATTCTTAGGGAGTGGTATATCCTTATCAATTTTAGGAGTGTGCTCTTTTTTAAATGTGGCTTTTGTGAATTGTGAGTATTCAGAATTTCAGAGGTTCGTTTGAGAGTGCGGAAACTCTTATACATTGTAATCTTTGCATAAAGGAAGCTCTCAAATTGTCTTTGTTTGTGAAAGTAGTCATTTACATGATGAACCGCGTAAATCTTATGTTGTGGTTGTTTTCTTTCTTCTCTCTCTCACTCACGTGCACACACACATTACACTATGACTTTATGGTCATGTTTCCGTACAAGTAGCATCAAAGCAATTGATGAAGTGTGGTGAGAATTTTTGATTCAATAAATTGGTTTCAAATTAATGTTAGTATTCCCTAACAATGTGAGGATTTTGAACACGAGGTTTGAGTTGGGAGACCAATTTTGGATTATGGAAAGTCAATGTTCAAGTGTTGTTGATTGAGTAGGGTTTACACAAGGTATTGACGGGAAATATGAAGAAGTTTGTTCATGTGTAGAGCAGATGTCTATGGCCAAGGTATTAAACTTCGGTTTCGGTATAAACTTCGGTCATTAAAGAAGTTGACACATTTTGAGGAAGTTAAAGGAAGTCCAAGGAACTTATGTAAAAATTAAAGAAGTCTAGGAAACTTTAAGGAAGCATTGAAAATCTAAGATGAAACTCTAAAACTTCAATACTTAAGTATAAATACACATCTAGAATTCGTTATATTACTAATGCGAGCATTGTCGTATTTAAATGTGAGAATCATGTTAAGTGACATGCGTTGTCTGCTTGTCTGAGATGTAATTTCTTTTTGATATTTCTCTATATTGTCAAAAAAAAAATTAAGTATATTTTATACTCTTTGTCAAGTGAAGGGGATATGTATTCTCTTTATTTTTCAATGATTATACTTGTTAATTATTTTAGAAACCTGAAAACTTATGAATGCATTTAAAGTTAAATTCAATTTAGTTTAATTGATGAAATTCAATTTAGTTTCTAAACCTATTTCAATCTGCAATTGATGAACTCAATGTTCTTACATGGCTGAATCAATATGTGAAAATGAGGAGATATGTAGTAAAATAATTTTTAATTTATGAAATATTATTAGGAAATTAATTAATTTTTTAATATTACTAAAAATCCCTTATGGCATAATGTACTAATAATAAAATTATGAGAATAATAAAATTATAATTTATAATAAGGTTACTGCTAATCACACTCTAATAATAAAATTATAATTTATATTAAAATTAATGCTAGCAACACTTTCTTTTAAAGCTAATTATATTTATAATAAGGTTGATGTTAGGGACACATTACACATGTCTTTCTTTATGAAAAAAGTAAGTTTAAAGCGAGTGAAACTAGCATTATCCTTTTAAGTTAAAACTTTAAAGTTCCTTCAATTTATAGATTTTTTCTGTACACTTCGGTTAACTTCCCTTGAAGTTCTTTATTTTCTTAACATTTTTTCCTCTGTTTCGGTCTAAGTCTACCGAAGTTCAGCACGAAGTCCAGTATTTTTAAAATACAAGTGCATTTTGCTTCCGATACCACGGAAGTCAATTCAATTCGGTCAACTTCGGCGGAATTGAGACGATTTTTGACACCATGTCTACGGTTCTACGCTTTGCTTGTACTCGATCAACATGGAAAAATGTTGATTGAGACACCCTACATGGTGTTAAAAAAAGATGATAAAGAGTTTCTTTAGGAGGTTTGATAGAATTCAAGCTAAGGTGTAGAGTAGATTGTTGGAAAGTGTCTTAAATGTTATTCAGGTGTCCTTGTGTGTTTTGGATATTCCTTGTGAGAACATAATTTGCAAATACCTAGTTGGTCAAGGACTTGGGTTTGTGACTCTATAAAAGGGCATGGGTACAGTCTTATGCGAGGTTGGAGAATGAGGATCTTAATAGATCTTGTGGAGAGTGTGCTTTTTGTGAGAGAGAATGTGGTTCTTGGGAAAAGTGGGCTTGTGGGTAATCTCAGTGTCTTTCACGGAGCTCTTGGTGAGTGAGAAAGTGGTTCTTAGGGAGAGTGGTAAATCAGTTACTCTTTTGCTGAGTGTGCTCTTGTATTTTATGAGTGTGGCTCATGGTGAGTATTCTACTGTGTGCTTAAGATCTTTCAAACTCTTGTGCCTTTAATCTTCGCATTGTGGAAGCTCTCAGTTTGTTCACGTACTCAGTGACATGAACTACTTAAATCTTGTGTTGAGTTTGTGTTCTTACTTTTATCTTCTCTTCGCATTCCTATTGACCCTATGATTGCGTTTCCGTACAACAAACTGGTACGAGGGCAATTGGTAATGGCAGTGAGAATCTTTGATACACCATCTTCTCTTGCCATCAGGGATTAATGCTTTGGCCACTTGAATCTCAGTTTCATTGGTCTTCTACACATTGTTATATAAGTGATTCATGTTATTCTAGAAGCTTTATATAAATGTCCTAGTGAGTTGATCTTTGGTTGTATAAATTCATGTTATCCTAGTAATCCTTGTGTGTGATGTTTACTCGGATTAGTTTCATAAATCCAAGATGGACTGTTGGGTTCACTTTTTCATTGGTACCAGGTTTTCGCTGAATCTGTACTTACAGAATGATTTATATTGGGAGGATGTTGTCTCTACATAAATGTGTTTAAATTTGCAGATGAAGCAGAGGTAGAGGGAGAAACCACTGATGGATGGGAGGAAGAGGATGAAGTGGAACCCAAGGTATCATTATTTTGTTTGAACTTTTTTGTTGCTTAACTTTCTTATCTAGCAATTCAATTTGCTTTAGTTGATGATATTTGTTCCTAAGTTTAGATTGGCGATGGAGGGGATGGGGGTGGAATTGTGTTGCAAGATCTCCCTTGGGGTGAACAGGCTTTATCAATTGCCAGGGAGATCCTGCTCCAATTTGGTGATGACATGAGACTATACTCTTTCAAGACTTCTCCTCGAGGATACATTTATGTGAGACTGGACAAACTCTCCAACAAGTGAGTTTATGTTCTGGAACTAATTATGTAAATTAAATCCTGATTTCCCCATAAATTTATATACTTGAGGTCCCATAGAATATCCATCCAATTTGTGTAAGGGAAATGATGGGAGAATGGAACTCTTCTGAGTATTCTGAAGCTACAGTAACCAATTAAGTCTTATCTTTCAAAGAAAAATTAGGGCCTTTATTATACTACTCTTTTATTCTTTTCCAAATGTTGCATCGCCAGAACCCCAGAAGAGAGCAGAGCATATTAATTAGCATGTGATTGAATTGTTTGGCCCAAGGTTTTTGTAATTGTCTTGCCATAATCAGTTCGGGTAGGCAGAACCAAAAGGTTTACATGGATACTCCAATAACCTACACCTGTGATTGGATAGGGTGCTTCTAACGAATTCTCTTTTTTCAGACTATTTTTTTTATCAGTTTTTTTTTTTTTTTTTTTTTGCATACTGTCGTCTCTTAACTTGGTATTTCTGTCTTCTGCATGGACTAACCATGCTACCTTTCATCAGATATGGGTGTCCCAGCATGGACGAGATTGAAAATTACAGTTGTCAATACAAGAAAAAATTAGAGGAGGTAGGAGAACTGGGAGAGATACCTGATGATTTGGCTCTTGAGGTAATCTGCGGCTAGCTCATGCAAAGAAATGAGATCTAATTAATGATGAGGTGTGAAATTCGTAATGAGGCCATAGAGCTTCTGTGTTTCAAGCTTTAAAGCAATCATCGGTTTGTTTTGTAGGTATCATCTCCAGGTGCTGAGCGGATGCTGAAGGTACCAGATGACTTGGATCGTTTCAAAGACATGCCCATGAGAGTATGCTATGTAGAAGAAGAACTAGAGTCTAAGTGCCCAGAAAAGGATGGAGTCTTCTTGCTGGAGTCCATCGAAACTCACATGGGCCAGTGTGTGTGGAAGTTGGCAGATGTGAAGGAGAATAAGGGCCTATTGGGTAAAGGAAGACCTTTAAGCCGAAAGCAGAAGGATTGGAGACTAAGACTACCATTTGGGTTGTTGAGAAGGGTTACACTGTACCTTGAGTACTGACTAATCACTATGTATTATAGTAATCGGTATTTTGCAGATGAGGTGGAGAAAGGATCTTACAACATTGTTAATTGAAGTTTCTTCTTGTATCTGACAGAGAGGTTTGGATAGGAAATGCAGGGGTTATGTGGCACTGTTTATTGATTTCATTACTAATATTATTATGTGATTTCTTGCTAGGTAGGCAGTAAATTCTATTAAGATCCATTGAACAATGCCAGACTAAGCTATCTTGGTGATGCACTTGACATACGTCGGAAATGGATCGTTTCAGAGGCATTCTCGCGAGAGTAGGGTATGCAGAGGGAGAAACTATAGTCCAAATGCCCAGGAAAGGATGTGATTTTTTCTTGCTGTATGCCATCGGAACTGAAATGGGGCATTGCGCATGCCATTTGCAACACCGGCCGAGAAGGATAATACTATATGAATAATCATAATTAACGTAATTATCGGTATTCTTGATTGTAAGAAGTGGTCTGGTGTTTGACTAAACTGTCTTAGTGGTCTTTGAAAAGTTGATCTGATGCTTGGGTTAGTGTCAGCTTTGCATTGCAACTTTTTGATCTCAGCTTCAGCGGGGGGGGGGGGGGGGGGGGGGGGGAGGAAGAGATGAAAACTTGATATGGAGCAGGTAGTATCTCAAGGCCTGTCTGGATATCCAACTTGGATTGATTCATGAAGTTACAATCCGGCAAGCTATCTGTGGGAGTGCAACCTCAAAACAGTACTTATCAATAGCTCAAAGCTGGGTCAGGGCCTCAGAGGAAGGAGCTAGTTTTCAAAATAATGCTTGCTCTAGTGTGCCACCCAAGCACACCAAATGTCAAATTTTGGAAACTTGCATCTTGGCGCCCTCATGAACTTATCGGTGTTTCAATTGAGTGCATATGTGCTGCATATGGGGGTGGTTTCACTTCTGCCTACCATCCAATGGGTTCTGTATGGGTCCAAGCCGAGTAGAGGGGGTGTTAAGGCTCGGCTTGTTCAACTACAAAGGTGTTCAAGATTGGCTCGTGAAAAACACCCTGAGCTCGACTATGCTCGGCTTCGTTAAGCAATCAAGCTCGAGCTCGTGTTTTAGCCGAAGATTGAGCTTGAAAGAGCTTTAATGAGCCGAGCTCGAGCTATTCTCGAGCAGGTCTGTTGGTTAATCAGCCTGACGATTGACATATTGCCATCCTTACCAGTACCCATTAAAAGAAGTTCCTCTCCCATCCATCTGCGCGCACATGGATTACCCACCCGTCACCGTATGAGGATGGTAAGACCTTTCTTACAGTCAACATGATTGGTACCCAAGCGTTACATGAATCCAGTCACCAATCCATGGAAGCAAATGGACAAAGAAGAATGGTACCCACCCATGTATGAGAAATCACCCTACTCTCTCCTGCATTATTGTACTTGAAAGGAACTGACCCTTTCTCCCACCCAACCTGCAAATAGTGAAATGAGAAGGAATCACCAAATGGGCTATAGGGGCCTAGGACTAGGAGGGCCTCACATTTGTTATCTGTCCATAGCTTCTTTTATCTTAATAAAAATGCTGTGCAAGCTCAAACTCCTCACCCAAAAAAAAAAAAGGAACTATAAGCAAATTGAGTTAACGAAGAGATAGGGAGAGAAAACAAAAAGGGAGTTTGAGAAGACGATGAAGATGGGCTTTGCTTTATTTCTTTTAGTAATTCTCCTTTGTAGTAGTACAAGAGGCCTTTGTGGTGGTGCTGTTGTTGCTGCTGCTGCTCCTCGAGAGATAGACGGTTGCAACGGCACCATTGCCGAATGCCTCGACCAAGAGTTCTTAATGGATTCTGAAGTTAGTAGACGTCTTTTATCTTCGTCCTCATATCCCCAATCCCAAGATCCAAACAGCCCGCTTTGTCCTGCTACGGGCAAGCCGTATAGATCTTGCACGCCAGGAGGACCAGGTAATAAAGGCACTGGATGTTTAAAAATCTATGGTTGCAGGCAGGGAAGGTAAAGCTGATTGAAGAGAAGTCCTCATCTCTTCCTCTATTTGTGCTGTGTGTATTGTATACATGCAAGTATGTATGTATGTTTGTGTTGCCATGGTGGAGTTATGGATCCCTGCAGTTTATTTAATTAATAGTTGTAATCTTGTTTATGGATACGTTTAGTTTATTTAAGTAATGGTTGTCAATTGTGATCTTGTGTTCTACATTCTAATTTTCAGCTTCTTAATCACATTGTGTGTGTTTTTTTTCTTCCTGATTTTTTTGGGAAAGAAGAGAGTATATGAATGTTGTCAGCGATAATCACAATTCCATTCTCTCTCACCCTTTTTATAAAAAACATAAAGAGGAGTGGTAGCCCAACTCTTGGTTAATCACTACTCTCACCTTCCACCAGTCCACTTTATTATGTAAGTCTCACAAGTAAGCTAACATAAAAACTTTTTGTGTTAGGAAATGGCTTTGCTATGTGACCGTCTAGGGCCGACTGCCCTGAGACCGTTTTGGTTAGCACGGCATTCTCGGCCAGCGCGAGTCCCAAGCTATTAAACCGTGCTGGGGTGGGACGGACTCGGGCCTAGACGTCTCATAAGCTTTATCCTTTAGGAAACGGAGAAAAAGCTCTTGAGACGGGGCGGTCTCATAAACTTTTCCCTCTATTTTATTAATCAAAGAGTGGAGAGATTTCTTACGAAAACTTGATTAATTTTGAAAGTATGGCCAGCATTCCTCACAAAATATGAGTTGACAAACGATTAGAAGATACTTCTCATGCATTTGCTGTTATGAGCACACCAATCTTTACCATTTTAGAAAAACACAACTTCCCGTTTTTTAAGAGTGGCTTGTCTATACACCGGCCCTTACCCTCCAAACCCCTTAAACCTTCTGAAAACGTTTTCTCCTTCTGAGAATGAGACCTCTTTTAAAAACATCTTCTCTTTATAAGAATGAACTCAACTTTTCATAATTAATCAAATTTTTTAGAAACCTGTTGATGATCTAGAGTTGTACTACATTTGTTATCTTGCTTATATTACAAGCCAATCATGGTGTTAATTGCTTGGACTTGGAAATTCCACTTAAGGCTGTCAATGGATCGGATCATGATCTGGATCCGATTAGCTGGGCTTTGGACCCTATATGTGATCCGTTGGATCGGACTCGGATCGGATCGGTGAAGTCCAATTATAATCGGATCAGATCTGGATATAGGGTGATCCAATCCGATTAAAATGTGATCCGATTATATTAACCTTTTAAAATCATTTTAAATATATTTAATATATTTTTTTTATACATAACGTATTAATTTTTTAAAAATTAACATTAATTAGAGTTAATTAAGGTAATATTAGATTTTTATATTATTAAAATAGAGTTTTTTTTTTTAAATTAACCTTAAGCGGATCAGATTCGGATTTAAAAATATAATCGGACTCGGATTGATTAATTTATGATCCGGCGGATCTCGGATCGGATTCAGATCTGTCGGATTCTTAATCGGATCATATTCGAATCTTGGTAGATCCGGTCCGAATCCGACCTGTTGACAGCCCTCCTTCCGCTCTTCCAACATATCTAAGGACCTCTTTTGGAAATGCTTTCCACTGTATTAAGTGGGAAATTCTTAAACCTTTGAGATTTGGCAAATATTATTGGACAATATTTTAACGTACAAATCTTGATATTTGTTTTAGAACATTAGGTGGTCGTGTATTTTTTTTTAACGTTGAGTCTCTTATGATCTTTTGTTGTAAGCTCTTTAACCCACACGATAACAATTTATTGGACCTTCGGTTGGGTTTGAGGACCACAAAAGGGTAGTGAATCATCATGATTTTTGGTTTTAAGTTTAGAATAATGTCTAATTAGAAATTTTATAGGTATTTTTTTTTTACTCTTGGTGTGCTTGAGAATTTGTTGTATTTAATGGTATATAGTTAGTAAGTGATATATTTGGTTTCAAAATATTGGTGTGCTCAAAGCAGCATCCTTTTTTAAATCAATTTTTCTTTAAACAAAAAACACCCGCGTTTTTTGGAGAGCTTCGGTCCATAATTTCACTCAGAGTCCGTTCTTTTATAGAGACTTATCAAATCCCGACACTTTGCAAGTTTTGTCAATAGACAATATGCATTTTCTTCTAAGAACTAGATGCATCAACGCTTTTCATTATTGGGTTGCACTTCCCATAAGACTTTAAATGTAATAAAATGAATGATTTCAAATCTCATAAAATATGGTAAGAAATGTTAGTTCGAGCCACTTGCATTTGGTTTGAGCCAAACCAAAGTGGCTCGAGTCACTTTGAGCATACTTGCTAGAAAAAATCTCCATACATTTTAAAAGTGTTTTTTCATGTTTGGTTGGAGCCAACCCCTTAGAATTCTTCTATTTTTGGTATTTTAAGCTTTCCAACCTTATGTCTAACCACTTAGGGTATATATAACATTGTCTAGGTCAATTCCACCTAGGTGAGAGGGTCTCTAAGTCACTTACCATTCCGAAGCGGAGATGGTCACTGAATCTTCAGTCATCTTCACTTTTCTTCGAGCACTTGACCACTTGGACTGATACACTAATGATAGGTTTGTCCTTAGGAATTAGCCAACCAAACTAGACTTTATAGTTGGGATGACTTGGTCTTTTCACCGTGCACCTGCTACTATAAAAGGAGAGGCTTGTCGCTTGACTCTCATTGCATCTCTGCCATTTCCATTCTTTTACTCTAATTGCTCTAACTATTCTTTCGGATTTTGGTCTACTTTTCTGAGTGATGCATGTGTGGATGGAGTTACACGAGGGACCTACTGTCGTCCACCACTCGTCGAGAGGTTCCACCATGCGGTCGACTTGCAATTCATCATGGAGTTGTAAAGGGGTTGCTGGATATTCAAACTAGAAGTTTCTAGAATTGGGAAGCTTATAGAGCTATGTTGGAAATACAAATTAGAATATTCTAGATTGCTAAAAGCATCTCTTGAACTCTTGAAGCATCTAGACTTGTTGAGAGGGAAAACATGCAAAAGAGATTCTAGAAAGATGTTTCTTGGAAACATGCAAATCTCTAGAAGACCAAAAAGGGCACTGCCTTGTCTCTTATAGAAGACTCTAGATAGGGTTATTATGGTCATTTTACCTATCATGTAAACACTATAAATAGGCATTGTGTGTAAGAGTTTAGGCATTGAGTTGAAATACAAATCAAGTAGTTCCTTAAGTAGTCTCTTCTATAATAGTGTGTGGTTAATACTCTAAGGCAGCAGCCTTTCTAGTCTAGCTTTGTGTCTTCTCTACTATTCCTCTTGTAGTTAGCAACATCTTCTCACTCTCCACTATCTTGGGCAAGGCTTAGCAAAGCCAACAAAGTGGTATTAGAGCCAAGGTCATTCTAGAGTCACTCCGGTGTTCCTTCCGTTGGATCGTGAAGATGGCCTCCAACTTGGTTCAACCTCAAATTCTAAAGTTGTCAAAAGACAACTTTGAGAATTGGTGTATACAAATGAAGGCATTGTTCGGGTCGCAAGACCTATGGGAGATTGTCAATGATGGGTACGTAGAACCCACCGCGGAGCAAGAAGCCGTGTACACCGTGGAGCAAAAGAACACTCTCGAGGATCAAAGAAAGAGGGATAAAAAGGCATTGTTCTTACTCTACCAAGCGTTGGACGAATCAACGTTCGAGAAGATCGCCGAAGCGACATCAAGCAAAAGGGCTTGGGAGATCTTAGGCACCATTTTCAGAGGATTTGATCGTGTTAAGAGGATTCGCCTACAAGCTCTAAGAGCTAAGTCCGAGACAGCCCATATGAAAGAAGGTGAGAGCATCTCCGATTATTTTTCGCGATTACTTGTTATTGTGAATCAATTAAAGAGGAATGGTGAAAAGATTGAAGACCTCCGGATCATAGAGAAGGTGCAACAATCCCTCACAACCAAGTTCGAACCTGTGGTTGTGGCTATTGAAGAATCCAAAGATTTGGAGACACTCTTAGTTGAGGAGTTAATGGGATCACTTCAAATTTATGAGCAACGCATGCAGAAGAATTCTAGTTCTGTGGTATTGGAACAAGCATTAGAGTCAAAATTGACTCTAAGAGATCAAAGGGGCAGTTGCAAAGATTCACTCTAAGAGATCAAAGGGGCAGTTGCAAAGATTCACAACGTGGTGGTAGCAACCATGGTAATCACGAAAGAAGGAGGGCGAGGAAATTATCAAAGCCATGCACAAAATCAGCGGAATTTCAACAGTAGCCGTGGAGGAAGAACTAGCAGAGGTAGATCCACATATGGTCGTGGTAATACTAGAAGCATTCAATGCTACAATTGCAACAAGTATGAGCACTATGCATCAGATTGTTAGAGCAAATCTGTGGTTCAAGATGAGCAATCCAACCTCGCTGAAGCCTCAAATTGTGGAAGAGAAGACTCCATACTTCTCCTTGCTCGAGAAGAAGTGTTTGGTCAACAAGATGTGTGGTATCTTGACTCAGGAGCTAGCAATCACATGTGTGGGAAGAAGGAACTCTTCGAGGAGATGGCGGAAGGCATTCATGGTAATGTGAGCTTAGGAGACTCATCCAAGGTCCCCGTGAAAGGCAAAGGTAAGGTTAAAATTTATCAGAAGAATGGTACGCCAGAATATATCTCCAATGTGTACTACGTGCCCAATATGAAAAACAATATACTCAGTATTGGACAACTCCTCGAAAAGGGGTACGTAATACACATGGAGAATCACTCTCTTACTTTGAGAGATGCACAAGGAAGACTTGTTGCACAAGTTCAAATGGCGAAGAAACGCATGTTCCCACTCTATCTTAACACAAAACTAGAAATGTGCTTCCTTGGACGCAAGGAGAATGAGTCATGGAAGTGGCACATTCGCTTCGGGCATCTCAATTTCAATGGTCTCAGGCTATTATCCACAACGGGCATGGTTTCTGGTTTGCCGGTCATTAAACAGGTGGACCATGTGTGTGAGACATGCACACTTAGCAAGCAGCAGCGAATTCCTTTCCAAAGTGGCAAATCGTGGAGAGCAACAGAACCATTACAGCTAGTTCACACGGATATCTGTGAACCGTTGAACCCAATTTCTCTCGGAGGAAGTAAGTACTTTATTACTTTCATTAATGACTTCAGTAGAAAACTCTGGGTATACTTCATTAAAGAGAAATCTACTACTTTTACCATCTTTAAAAATTTTAAAGCCCGTGTTGAAGTAGAGAGCGGTTATAAAATTAAGACATTGAGATCTGATAGAGGTGGCGAGTACACCTCAAATGCAATTCAAGAATATTGCAAACAACAGGGCATCAGACAACAATTTACAGCAGCTTATACACCACAACATAATAGGATTGCGGAAAGGAAGAACCGCACCATCCTTGATATGACAAGGACCATGCTTAAAGAGAAGAGATTGCCAAAGCATTTCTGGGCCGAAGCAGTTGCATGCACAACTTATCTTCTCAACAGGTGCCCTACAAAAAGTGTCAAGAACAAGACACCCCAGCAGGCATGGGGCAGCTATAAGCCTAGTGTGTCGCACTTGAAGATCTTTGGATGCATTTCCTATGCTCAAGTACCAGAGGCAAAAAGGAAGAAGTTGGATGATCATGGCGAGAAATGCATCTTCATTGGGTACAGTGAAGAGTCCAAAGCATACAAACTCTACAATCCACTTACTAATAAGGTAGTGGTGAGTAGAGATGTGATCTTCAGTGAAGAAGAAACATGGAATTGGGATAAAGAAGAGAAAATCAAAGAGAATCAGATTGAGATAGAAGAGCAAGAAGCAGACTATGGAGAACAAAATCAAGAGAATATGCGGCAAACTATCTCAACACCAGCTCCATGCGCATCATTATCTATAGTTCGGAGAAGTCCTGATGCACGACTCGTAACTCCAGAAGGTACTTCATTAACTCAAAGCTCAACTAGTCCTTCATCATTTATAAGACCAATCAAAATGAGGGGCCTAAGAGAAATTTATGAGCAAACTGAAAACAATGATGATATAAATCTTCTCTACCTATATGTTGATCATGAGCCACTTACTTTTCAAGAGGCTGTGAAAGAAGATTGTTGGAGATCAGCCATGGAAGAGGAGATTTATGCCATCCAAAAGAATAAAACGTGGGAGTTAACTTCACTTCCTAAGGGTCATAAGTCAATTGGTGTTAAGTGGGTATATAAGATCAAACGAACGGCCAATGGAAAGATTGACCGTTACAAGGCAAGGCTTGTAGATAAAGGCTACAAACAAAAATATGGCGTGGATTATGAAGAAGTTTTTTCACCAGTTGCTCGACTTGATACAGTCAGGATGCTGATCTCACTTGCCGCCCATCACAGTTGGAAAATTTACCAACTGGATGTAAAGTCAGCATTCCTCAATGAAATTCTCAATGAATAAGTGTATGTGGAACAACCCGAAGGCTTTATAGTAGAAGGAGAACAGGATAAAGTGAATCGCCTAAAGAAAGCTTTATATGGATTAAAGCAGGCGCCTTGAGCTTGGAATGCTCGAATTGATAACTACCTTCAACAAAATGGATTTACTAAATGTCCATATGAGCATTCCCTCTACATGAAAAGGAACAACCATGGAGATTACTTATAGCGTGCCTCTACATTGATGACTTGCTATTCACTGGGAACAGCCACGAGATGTTCGATAAATTCAAGCATGCTATGTTCAAGGAATTCGAAATGACAGACTGTGGACTTATGTCCTACTTCCTTGGTATAGAGGTGAGACAGCAAGCTGATGGTATATTTATATCTCAGAAAAGGTATGCGATGGAGCTTCTTAAGAAATTCATATTGGATGGCTGTAACACAGTAAGAACTCCTGTAGCAATGAGTTTAAAATTGACAAAAGAAGGAGAAGGAAAGACTGTGGATTCAACTCTATTCAAAAGTTTGATTGGAAGCTTAAGGTATCTCACAATCACAAGGCCAGATATAGTCTATGGTGTTGGACTTCTAAGCAGATACATGGAAACTCCAAAGGAATCTCATTGGCTTGCAGCGAAGAGAATCCTAAGGTACATTTCAGGAACCTTAGAATTTGGACTTTTCTATTCTTACAATGAGAATGCAGAGTTATATGGATACTCAGACAGTGATTGGGGAGGTGACCAAGATGAACGTAAAAGCACCACAGGGGATGTCTTTTACCTTGGATCCACAGCTTTCACATGGAGCTCCAAGAAGCAGAGTATTGTAGCTCTATCTACATGTGAAGCTGAGTATGTGGCAGCATCATCCACAGTTTGTGAAGCAATATGGCTAAGGAATCTCTTAAAAGAGTTGAACCATCTGCAGGAAGAATCAACAATCATATACGTGGACAACAAGTCAGCTATTGCTCTTGCCAAGAATCCGGTACAGCATGGAAGAAGTAAACATATTGATACCAGGTTCCATTTTCTAAGAGACCATGTGAAACAGAAAAAAGTAAATGTAGAATATTGTGATACAAAAGAACCAGTTGCGGAAATCTTTACTAAGGCACTACCAACAGATACATTCAGGAGATTAAGAGAATTACTTGGCATGAGAAAGCTTCCAGTTTGAAGGGGGTGTTGGATATTCAAACTAGAAGTTTCTAGAATTGGGAAGCTTATAGAGCTATGTTGGAAATACAAATTAGAATATTCTAGATTCCTAAAAGCATCTCTTGAACTCTTGAAGCATCTAGACTTGTTGAGAGGGAAAACATGCAAAAGAGATTCTAGAAAGATGTTTCTTGGAAACATGCAAATCTCTAGAAGACCAAAAAGGGCATTGCCCTTGTGTCTTATAGAAGACTCTAGATAGGGTTATTATGGTCATTTTACCTATCATGTAAACAATATAAATAGGCATTGTGTGTAAAATTTTAGGCATTGAGTTGAAATACAAATCAAGTAACTCCTTAAGTAGTCTCTTCCATAATAGTGTGTGGTTATTCCTCTAAGGCAGCAGCCTTTCTAGTCTAGCTTTGTGTCTTCTCTACTATTCCTCTTGTAGTTAGCAACATCTTCTCACTCTCCACTATCTTGGGCAAGGCTTAGCAAAGCCTGGGATTCTCAGTCATCTTTCTTATGACTCGGAGGATGCCTTGTTAGGCACTTTAAGGCTAGCCCTTCTAGGCTTTACTGTGGGGTGCGGTCGTCTCGGCCTTGTCCTGTCCTACGCAGAGTTGGAGTGTGGCCCGATCATTGCTGCTAAGGATGGGCCAGACGAGTGGACGAGGTTCGTTAGGCTGGACATCTTCGAGCCACATATACTTGGTTTAATTCGAGTAGTCGTAGGCAGGGAAGCGGTGGCGACTGCTTGGTCCGAGGAGTGGGCCGTAGCCAGTCTCTGGGCCTGCTCCTTCGTGGAGGGTCTTTACATCATCCTGGAGGATCCTACCACCGTTGCTGGTCAGCCCGAGTTGGAGGAGCTACTATTGATCCTAAGGTGGGAGGCGTAGACCGCTCTGGTCAGCTGGTTTCGTCTCGGCTGGAGGTGAAACCAAAGACGACCAACCCAAGCAAGGTGCATGTCTATGCATGTGACGCATGTGTACATGTCACGTGTACCAGGTGTTGTGGATCATCTCCTTACTGGGAATGGCGGTGTTCCTTCGAATTGCCCCCATGGCCGCCGGCCTATGACTGGAGGAAGAGTCAAGCGCCCACATGCACTATTCTGCGTTTCATCAAAGCGCAGGCCGGGAGTCTAATGGGTGCAGGGGCAGAGCCAGGAGGCAGGGAGGGGCCATGGCTAGGGGTGATACCGAGCCGAGTCGAGTAGTGGTGTATTCAAGCTTGTTCGTTTATTAAACGAGCTCGGAAATCATGTTCAAGCTTGACTCATTTATTAAATAAACGAGCTCGAGCTTTACTAGCCAAACTTGAGCCGAGCTCGAGTAGTTCACGAGCAACTTGTTTTATTGGATATAGCTATTTATATTAGGTAAAAAATTCACTTTATTATCCTAGGCAAAGAAATCACGGTGTTAATTAAAATTTTAGTATAAGATTATAATTATATAAGTGGTATTCTTATCATATAAAATACATTATATACTATCAATCTTTACTTAGTATATAATACATATACTTAATTTTAATATTTAAATGAAATAAGTATATTTTAAATATTTTAGTAGGTTAATATGTATATATAATTGAACCGAGCTTTTATCGAGCCGAGTAGGGCTGTGTTCAAGCTCGGCTCGTTTACTAAACGAGTTTGAAAACGGTGTTCAAGCTCAGCTCGTTTACTAAATAAACGAATGATACTCGAGCTTTTAACGAGCCGAGCCCGAGTAGTTCACGAACATTTTGTTTAATAACCACCCCTAGCCATGGCCCCCCCAAATTTTTTTTTTGGGATTCCCTCTATGGTAGTATGAAATGTGGGCCCCTCAAAATGTTTTAATTTTTTTTACTATAGTTGCCCCCCCAAATTTTTGTCTTATATAATATAGTGCCCCCCCCCAATTTTTTTGTCACATAAATAGTGGCCCCCCAATGGAGTCCGGTTATGCCCTTGAGGTTCCACATGACCCTATTGACACACCTTAACTATGGTTAAAATCATCCACTCTTAGGGTTCACCTATTTATCCTTGGTATTTAGAAAAAAATATTAATTTTTTTTAACCTTAGGAGTTAGTGAATTTTAACTATGGTAAAGAAATTTGATATTTTTTAAAAAGACAAGGATAGGTGGGTGAATCTTAACCACAGTTAAGGGGTATTAATAGGGACACTTGGCGACCACAAGGGCATTACTGAGAAACAAAAACTCAAAAGAAAAAAACAACCTCAAAAAAAAAAATTTCTCGGGGCCTACGCTCCGAACCCCCAAGTTTCATACCCTTAATCCATTATTTTTTTTATACATGTACTAGCAGAGACCCCGTGTGATGCACGGTAATAATTAAGAATATTTAAAATTAAATAATATTATTTATTTATTTAAATATTAAATAATATATTTTAAGAATATTTCATAAATTTTATTTTTAACAGTATTAGTTTTTTATTATTTGATATACATTATTATTTGTATCAATTAATTAATTTTATAATAATAATTTATTATTATTTTAATAACATTTATAGAAAAATCATAAGTTATTTAGTATTAAACTTAAATTAATACTCCCAAGAGTTGGAGATAAGAGAGAACTCTATAATAGTGGAGATAGATAGGACTCTAGGATGAGATAGGGGGTCCCAAACCTGTAAGAGTTGGAGATAAGAGAGGAGTCTATAATAGTGGAGATAGAGAGGGCTCTAGGATGACCTAAATCAAACGGTGAAGATTAAAGAGGGAAGTCACATGGCATACCTAGAATTGAACGAATAGGATTTGAAAGATTGGAGTTTGGAGACCAGGGAGAAAGTCTTATTTCTTTATATTATAGTACTAGCAGAGAACCAGTTCGATGCATGGTAATAATTAAGAATATTTAAAATTAAATAATATTATTTATTTATTTAAATATTAAGTAATATATTTTAAGAATATTTCATAAATTTTATTTTTAATAGTAATAGTATTTTGTTATTTGATATACATTATTATTTGTATTAATTAATTAATTTTATAATAATATTTATTATTATTTTATTAAAAACATAAGTTATTTAGTATTAAACTTAAATTAATACACCCAAGCGTTGGAAATAAGAGATAACTGTATAATAGTGGAGGTAGATAGGACTCTAGGATGAGATAGTGGGTCCCAAAACCGTAAGAATTGGAGTTAAGAGAGGAGTCTATAATAATGGAAAGACTTATTGTTTGATAACTGATGACGTAAAACAAAAGGTGGAGATTAAAGAGGGAAGCCACATGGCATCCCTAGGATTGAAAGTATAGGATTCGAGAGATTGGAGTTTGGAGAGTAGGGAGAAAGTCTTATCTCTTTATATTACAGTATAGATAGATTTCGACCCCCCCCTCCCAATGAACAATTCCTGCCGCCCCTGAATGGGTGGTCTATCTCGAGGGCTTTGTGCAGGGCTCGTGAGCATCCACTATGTCGCTTCCTGAATTTCGTTTGCCCTTCTCTGTCTTTTTGAGGGGTTCCTTTTTGCTTTCCTGACCCCGTTCAGGCAGCTCTTGGGAAGCTTCAGGCCGAAGTTATCTGACAAAGCTTCTTCAGTTTATTCACTGGCGCCTTCCTGCTGCGTACCAGCTTGTTTTCTGCATCCTGTGTTGGATGCTAAGTCGTTCTACCTTTTGAATGGGCTGCACGTTCCTTGTCAAGCCAAGAAAGCCTTTTTTTTTTTTTATACACTTTACTTTATGTAACTTAACCGAGCTGTGCTGTTCTATCTAATGTAAACGTCTTTCGTTTTGTAATACTAACAACTGAGTAATATATCTGCTCTTTTCCCCAAAAAATACTAGACTGGTGATCTTCTCCGGTTGTAATCGGTTTTGGACAAAACCGGTTACAACCCTGTGGTCACCACATGTCTCTTTTTACACTTCTTAACTGTGGTTAAGACTTACTTACCCTTAGGCATTGGTAAATTCTAACCACAGTTAACAAAAAATTTATTATTTTTTCTAAAAACCAAGAAGATAGATGAACCTTTGGGATGAGTGAATCTTAACCATAGTTAAGAGGTGTCAAAAGAGACATTTGGCCACCTCATGGGCGTAACCGGTTTTGGCAAAACCGGTTACAACCGGAGAAGAATACGTCCCAAAATACTATGCCTTACCTTCGCTTTTTCTAGTAAATTAACATGTGACGGGTAGAACCTTACCTGTGTCTTTCCACGCTGCTCCGACTAGTTTCCATATGTATGGTCTCTTGCTGTTTGTCCATAGGGACCATTCCTGCCCAGGTAGGCCCCTAGCTGTCATCTTCTGAGAGATGGGACGCCGTTGTCCTCACTTAACGCGTGTCTGTATACTTTGCCCGTGCCTGCATGCATCGGATTGGCTTGCACAGCTCGCCCGCCTTGTCTTCCTGGAGATCCCGTACAAGTTGGCCCTTAGTCGTGCGAGGCCTCTTTGGAAATCTATCTTTTCAAACGCACGTAAGGGATGATATTTTTTCGATTTGTTAGCTCTTCACCTGATATTTCACCGGATATTATGGATATCTCCTTGCTACTCACGATTTCTTTCGGTTCCCTTCAGAATCAGAGTCAAAAAAAAGTTCCTCACTTCTTCCTCATGAATGGTGAGGTCGTCCAACACTTAAACGGGGGTAGCCTCTTTGCTTTCCCGTACAGTGCCAATTTGTATCGGGTTCAGATATCACCTTCATTTTGCAATACATGCATTCCTTGGTCGGAGGTCTTTACGTGCATCTTCTTCTCCGCCTTTTAGCATTTGTGAGCCCCCCCCCCCCCCCCAAATAAAAGGACTAACTTGAGCGGTGAGGACTATCTCACATATGCTAAAAGACGGAGAAAAAGATGCGCGTAGAGACCTACGACTAGGGAACGCGCGTATCACAAAATGAAGGTAAAATCCAAACCACCATAGACGGTATGATTGCGAATGAAATGCACATGTAATAAAATAAAATAAGTCTCGATATCCTTTAACACAATAATCTTTGAGATAAAAGTAATATTGAAATTGATGCCAATCGCCCGAGTTAGGGGCGAAGCCAGGATTTTCTAGTGGGGGGGGGGGGGGGGGCACCCTTGGTTGATTGAACATAGTAGTGATTAATGTTAATAGATTTTGTGAAGAAAGATTAGGTGGATACAAAATATTCTTAGTGTAGGGAGATTGGGGTTTGAGGGCGTAGCTCCCAAGAAAATAATTGATAGCTAAATTATCGGGTTGTCTATACATTTTGTACATATTATGAGTATTGTTTCTTCTTGTTTTTGAGAAACTCTCTCCTTGCCTCATAACCATGTCTAAGTTAAATAATTAAATTAAATTGTATAAAAGATATATTTTGTGTTCAAAAGTTTTGGAGATAGTTGCCCCCTTGCCCCATAGCTATACCATATTAAATAATATAATATAAAATTTTTAAGGGACAATTGCCCCTTTGTGTAATGAATTATGCCCAATTAAATACTTAAAACAATTTAGTATAGAAAATATGAGTCCGAATCCTGTCCAATTGCGATTGAATTTGGACATTTCAATCGTAGAGACCCAAAACTTCTATGTTGAAATTTGTGCAAATTGAATGATTACCTTGAAATTTGTACAAAAATATTGTATTTATGTTTTAATATCTTTACATCTGCTATGTGACAAATGGCCAAGTGTTAGGAAGAAGAAAAATACCAAAATAAGCAAGAACAGAGGAGACTGGTCGACCCTCCTCAAGCCCAGTCGACCCCCCTCAGTGCAATCAGAGTTAAAATGTATGGAGTTTTTGGGTAGATAGCATACAAACTAGCGGTCGACCACCCATCATGACCGTTCGATCGCAAGGCCACCGGTCGACCGCCCCTTCACGTCGGTCGACCGCCCGTGGGGAATTTTGCATTGAAACTTCCTAATTTTAATAGGATTCCAAGAATTGTAATGTCTAAAGGACTCTAGGCCTATACATAGACAACTAACTCGTGGGTATTAGGGTTTTAAACATTCTAAGAGGCTGATCAATACTAATTGTTACACATTTACTCACCTCAAACTAGATTTGTTAATTCTTTAAAGCTCATTTTGAAGCTATGTTACTTCACTTGGTTGTGTTTTTCTATTTTAGGTTCATGAGAATAAAATAGAGTAAACTTAAGGGTTTACGAGATATGAAGAAGCTATAAGAGCCTTAACCGAGTAAATAATAGAAGAGCAATAAATCAAGCAGAAAAACCAAGCAAAATTGCTCAGTTCGATCGATCAGAGTCCGATATATCACAATGGTTAGACAGATCGATTGGGGAACAACAGAAGAGTAGAAGGAATTTTCCAGACAGTCCGCTCGATCAGACTGTCCTGGGCGATCGATCGCCGAAACCCAGAAAGTTCCAATCGTTCGGAACTTACTATCTAATCGATCGGAGATCGTGTTTTCAAGCCTCGGACTGTGTGCACGGATGTTGGGAAGTGAACCCTAATTAGAACTCTTTCAAGCCCTATAAATAGAATACCCTAAGGTCTTGCCCAGGGTTTGGAATCTGGAGGGATTTTCATCAAGAGAAGAGCATTGGAAGGATTGGGAGTATGGAGTCTTCACCATCTATGGCGTTTACTTTGTCCCGGATGAATAACTAATCTCTCATCTAGGGTTTCGATGAAACCCTAGCCAAGTAACTTTGATTTTTGTTATTTCTTTTTAGGATCTTATTATTTGTAAAAGATGATTGCATACTTTGAGGGTTGCCTTTGGCAATTAATTTTAATGTTTAGATTCGATCTTACTAAAGTGACTCCTTGTTTTAGGAATCAACTTCGTTTCGATTGACATCAATTGATATGTGATTTCTGTGATTTTATGTATGAATGTTATGTAATGAAATTTATTATACAAGTAGCTGAACGCTAGGATGATCTATGCCTAGGAAAGATGGATTGTTGTCACAACCTTAGGTTAGTTAATATAATGTGAACGATCTGTGCCAACCATAGATAGGTCATACCTAGATTCAAGTACTTGATCTTTTTAATGATTTAAATTGAGACTTGCAGTCACAATTAATCTAGATCAATTAAAAATATTAATTCCCGGATTGAATATAATAAATTATTGTTAGGAGGCTAGTGATGGATCCAATACCCTAGGTTTCTTTTTCTTGATTTCCAATCACTGTTATTTATTTTTGGCATTTAGAATAATTTTAGATTTTTAATCACAAACCAAAATCCCTTTTGTTCACCATTAAATCAAAATTTAATCTTTACAATCAAGCAAATTAACCAGCACAGTCTTCGTTGTTCAATACCCTCATTACTTGTCACTATTCTCCGGAATGAGTGCTCTTACGAAGGTAACGATCTTAATCAATCAAATTTTGGCGCCGTTGTCGGGGAATTTTGAATAGAAACTGTAAGCACCTAATTTTTACACCCCTAGCCAACTAGGGTTAAGTCATTTAACCTTAGTTAATCCCTAGCCTAGCCCTAACCTGAACCCTAGGACCAAACCCCAACTAAGCCTAGCCCTAACCTGAACCCTAGGACCGAACCCTAGGACCAAACCCTGGTTAAACCCTAACTAAGCCTAGCCCTAGCTTAGCCCAAACCCTAAGTGAACCTTAAGACCGATCCCTAGGACCAAGCCCTAGGACCAAGCCTTAGTTAACACCGTAAACCTAGGTAAAATAGTCTAGCCCAAGCCCTAGTGAGCCCTAGGCCCATAAGGCTTGAGCCCTAGAACCCCAAAACCCTTAAAAATCAAAGCCTCGGCCTGGGCCCAAGCCCAGGCCCATAGGAATCCACCAAACCCCACCTGTGCACATGCATGCCTGGGCCAGGCCCTGTGTGCAAAAACCGGAGGGTGTCTGTAATCGAATTACCGACATCCTGATTTCTCATTTGTTTGGAGATGTCGGTAATTCCATTACCGACATCCCTGGGTTTTCGGTTTTACAGCACAACTACCCCCTTGGGGAGGTCAGGCACGCCCTGTACACTCCCTCTCCGGCCTGCAGAACACCCCTCCGGTCACTGTAGCCCCCACCTAGTATCGTACAAATTCCCATGGTGTCCCTCCTTGGCCCTATAAAGGGCAGTGCCCTCACAGCCTGAAAACCATTCCTAAACCCCCTGCTCTAACCCCTGCCGATTTCCAATCCTCCACTCATTAGCCTAACGGTCCTAGGGCGTCCCCAGTAGGCTTCACCGAGGGTCAGTAGTCTCCCCATAGCCCCCAGTAGCTCAGCCACTCCTTGCATAGCGCCACCAGGCGCCACCACCTCGTGAGCAGCCCTCCACCGGACTCCACCGCCTTCGGCAACAAGGGCAGCAGGGTAGGGCTTCCCCCTACCCCTTCTCTCATTCATTTTTGTACCCCTTGTGAGCCCCTAGTCCTATCCAGGGGACTTTTTTTTAAATCTTTTTAGAGGTGAAACCCACTATGGGGGGTTTCCCCATCTTCATAGGTGTGGGGGGACCCCCCCAGGGTATACCTTGACTCCGACAGGTTCTGGGGGCTCCCCACAGCATGGGGAAGCCCCTGGTGATGGCACAATAGCCACCCCGTAAGGGTATTTTCAAAAAAAAAGAGCAAACTAGGGTGTCGGTAATCTCAGTACCGACACCCTGAGCCAATGATATTCGAAGGCCCATGAGGCCCACTTGGTGACCTTTTGGGGTGAACCAAAACCAGGGTTTTGTTCCCCTGGACCTCCCATACATTTCACCTGAAGGGACCAAGTCCCAGAAATGAGCCCAACTGGGGTTAAATAACTCACCCTTGCAAACTGCCCAGAATGTCGGCACTTCCAGTGCCGACATTCGTGATTTCATGTGTAGGCCAAACAGGCCACTTTGGCTCACTGTAGGGCCCACACCAGGGAACCCCTGAGGCCCATACCAGGCCTATTGGCTTCTCTCATAGCCCTCTTCAAAAGCATATATTATGGGCCCCACAACTCCATGTAGAACCCAAGATATGGGCTTCACAAAATCAGAAAAAACCACTGTTTATGTCGGTAATCACATTACCGACATTGTGCATTTCGAACTTTTGACCCATTTCAATGGGCCCACACCCCATGGGGGCCCACCATAGACCTTGCCTTGACCCCTGGGACCCAGCCCAGGCCTGCCCTTGCCCTTCTTGGCTTAACCACAGGTTAAACTAACCCCAGTTATACTTTAACTATGGTTAACACACCAAACCCTCTTGGAAAAATTTCAAAAAATCAAAAATATTCTAAAATGACAGAATGTAACTTTTTGGACCACTCCCATTGCCTAACTAAGGTTAAATGAGCTTAACCACGGTTAAACCATGGTTAAGCCCATTAAACCTTGGTAAAATTGGGAAAAACCTCCTAAAATCAACAAGGACCATAAAACTAAATTTGGACCTTAACCCTAGGCCTACCGGGCCTATCCAAGCCTACCGGGCCGATCCAAGCCTACCGGGCTTAACCTTAGGCCTACCGGGCTAATCCAGGCCCACCGGGCCATACCCTAGTCTACCGGACTCCCTCTCAGCCTACCGGGCCTAAGCCTACTGGGCTTCAACCTTGGCCTACTGGACCCAATCAACCAAGCACTTGACCAACCCGATCAACTCAACCCTAGTCTACCAGATTAGCCCCTAAGCCACCCTTGGTGCACACACAACACTCCCCTCGCCCTGGCATGGGCTCATGTGCCAGAACTACGCTCGGTCTGATCTCCTCCCAATGTGAGTACGTAGGCAGCCCAACTCGGGCCCGACCCTAGCTTAGCTTTCCCCTTCTTGGGTTAGTATAAACTAAATCAAACGGCATTTGATTACAACTTGATCTTAAATGGCTTAAACCTAGTAAGTAGGGAACTGTTGTAAAACGGAAGTGCCGGGTGCCTAACACCTTCCCTGGGCTTAACTGAATCGCTTACCTAGACCTCTAAGAAGACCAAGACCTTATCCATTGTATGAGACTTATCCCTACCGAATAAATAAGTGGCGACTCTATACATAAAATCAATTGACCACATCGCCAGGACAACATCCACATCCACCCCTTGTGGACCGGGACCCGAAATCCTTGTTCACAGCTCTGGCGACTCTGCTGGGGATCTACTTGATTCAACCCGAAACCTAGGTTTAAGCCAACTAAATCTCAAATTTAATCAAATGCCTTAAGAATTAGTCCAATACTAACTCTTTTACATCTTTCGGTTGTATTATGTACTGTGCATCCCATACATGTCATAGTAGTGTAACAACCCAAAAACCCTTTAGACAGGCTTAATACGCTCACGGCTGCTGGATGATTATCCTCAGTGACAGGGGCTTAAAAGTCTTGGAGGTTCGCGAAACTTTGCCTGCTGGGTGATTATCCTCAGGAAACGGTTCTAAACGCTCCCGCTTACACCAATCATCCCTTTCAGGGAGTCACATATATGGTGTTAAGTGATCCCCCACCCTTAGGAACACAATTATGCATACACCAGCATGCATACATGTAGCCTAGGTCAGGGTATAGCCTACAAGCAGCCAAACCCGGAGGGATACTCTAAACCCTAACCTGCTTGCACCTTATACCCGTCCCCTTCATGGTTGATTACCCGGGCACATCTTACCCAGATCAACACCCACCCAGGAGCATGTGATGAGCCAAACTTGTGCTTGTAATAAAACACATCCTACCCCACATCCTTGACATAGCACATGGGGTCCAAATCCTCGGTATATAGGTCTTCACTTAGACCTATCCCTTGCCTTGTCCTGATAGGCCTCCGGTTCCCAATAACCCGGATAAAGCATACCAGACCTCTGTCCGACTGCCCTATCAGAGCACATTTGCCTTGTCACATCCGATAAAAAAAAAATTACATCATGTGCATCATCCTTGCATCTTTCACCTGCATACACAGTAGACTTACACAGAGTCTATATATTTGTCCAGGTAGATGGCAGGTCCGTCAGGGATTATTCCGTTAAGCAGCCAGCCTTCACGGCCCATACATTTGACTTCCCAGGGGGCATGTGACCAGACCTTCCTTGAGAAAATTGAGGCACTGAGTCTGGATCAGCTTCTCACTTGGGCCCGGTACTACAGATTGGGTAACACCTTAGACCTTTCCATGGTTAAGACAGATTGGTGCCTCATAAATGCCGCCGTCCAGTGTTGGAACCCTACCTACGTGGTATTCCGTTTAGGTAAGAATGAGCTGTGTCCAACACTGGAGGAGATACAGCGCATTCTGGGCTTAAACATGGAAGGAGATGCCATAGTACCGCGCTACAAGGCAAACTTCCAGACAGACCTCTCACGATTCTTACGAATCAGGCTTGCCTCCTTGCAGTACGATCCTAGCGGCACTTACAACCGGGTGTCCATTGAATTTCTTGAGCAACTGTACCAGCCCAGGTGGGACCCTGACTCCCTAGAAGATGAGATCCCTGACCTCAACGCCTTTACACTAATCATCATGTCGCAACTGGTACTCCCAAAAAGTCATCCCTTTACCGACTCAGTGCTGACAGGGATTATCGACGACATGCGAGAGTCAAAGACAGTCGTCCCGGTCATTCTTGCAGAGCTACTTAGGGCTCTCAACCTTGCAGCAAGACGCAGAAAGGATATCTTCCACGCCAGTGCACCACTTCTACATCTGTGGTTGGTCTCACACTTGCCCACCATCTTGTCGGTACCCGATGTACCTCGAGATGCATATAGCCTGCCCAGGAAGATTTTATAGAATCAGGGCCAGATCGTGACTTCTGATGTCAAGACTCTCTACCGGCTTTTTCAAGACCTGACAGAGGAACAGATTATATGGGAATGCGTGTGGCTGGTTCGCAGACAGCTACCACGCGTTGTCATAACAGGAAGACGGTGCATGGTCCTAGCAGGGGTCACCGGCTCTGCAGCCTACGTATCACTCCGAGTCCTTAGATAGTTTAGACTCCCTCAGCGTATCCCGGTTATAGACAACTTGGAACGAGACTTCGTCGATTTCACAGTGCAGTCTGAACGCCTCACCCGCCGATTGCAATCAGATTGGCAAATCTCCCGGAGAGACCAGTGGCCAGACTTCGTGGTCACAACAAGACCCTCGACTGATTTTGCATACCAACTGTAAGTAGAAAATCCTGACATTCTACCCAGTATGCCTGCACCCAGGGAACTGCCTACACCAGTTGCAGCTCCATCTCGCGGAACCATACCCATAACAGAAATGATGGTTCCCTGGACAAACTTCTTTCTGGAAAGGCAGCTGCACTTGCAGGAGAAAGAGAAGCGACTTCGGAAAGCCCAATGCGCATTCAGGCAACAGGAAGCAGAGTGAGACCGCGAACTCCAAGCCATGCAGGAACAGGTTGACCGGCTCGAGCACATGATCCAGTCTCTTCAGAGGAGGCGCAAAGGGGACGCTCAAGAGACCACCATCGTCAGAGCCCAATTGCACTTCTATCAGGAACAACTTGATAGTGCAAAGGCAGAGATGACCAGTCGAATCCGTCAGTACGGATCACTCACATGTACAATGCCTCAGAAACTATTGAGCACATGGAGGTCGAAATCACATCCCTCCAACAACAGATTATGGACCTTGAAGGCGTGCCCCGACCGCTTGACTTTGCCATCCCTGATGGGCCTGCTTAGGGTTGAGTGTTTTCCATTTCATTGTGTCAGTCCTATATTCACACTCATTCAATCACTGTACTTAATGAAAATCTTTCCTGTATTTTTTGTCTTGCACATTATGCATAATCATGATTAGTCGTTGCATTCTTTCAGTTGCATGAGCTGACCCATGACTCGATCCTTCACTGCACTTCTCGCAGACATAGAAGACGCGGTCTTGATAGAAATATCGATCTCCGAGCGAGTACCTATCAGAGCACAGTCAGAAAACAGCTCAGATTCAATGGCAGAGTCAGCTAATCAGCAGCAGAGAACCAATGAGGTCCTACAGTCTCATGAGAGGGACATCGCGGCCATGCAGTCCAAACTAGACAAGGTTTTGGATTCCTTGCCAATTCTACTGGGTACCCGTCTTGACGACCCTGCTTCCCGAAACCCGACCGGTGAATCAGTCGAACAGCCTATCCCTGAGCCTCACCAAAACTCGTTCATCATCCCTAACCCCGGACCCACTGCAGGTGGAGGAGAGGTAGAGTATGAACATTGTGATGGGGTGGAGCAGCCCAAGACCTCCCACATTAATCAGGACAGACCATCCTCTTCTACAGACATAATGTCAGCTCTTCGTGACTAGCATGAAGAGATCAAACAGATGAAAGAAGAGATGAAAAGGATGAAAGGTACTTCTACCAGCACCAGTCTGTCATTAGAGGGCTTGACCTTCTCTACAGGAGAGGTTGTACCAGTAGGCTTCAAAGCCCTAGACTTCAACAAGTACGATGGATCAGGCTATCTGAAACAGCATTTACAGTTATACCTGAGGGACATGCTCCAATAGCAGAAGAACCAGCCTCTCCTGATACAGTACTTCTAGAAAAGCCTAAAGGGAGCAGCCCTCGCATGGTGGATGTCAGTGGATAAGCAGAGGATCAAGATGTGGCAGGACGCCATGGACTGTTTTGTCGAGCAATACTCTTTTAACCAGGAACTCCGGCCTCAACGGAGTAAGCTCGAACAGATGAGCTAGCGCAATAACGAGTCTTTCCTAGAGTATACCACCCAGTGGAGGGAGATGGCAGCCAAAATCCCTACTCCTATCCCGAAGGAAGAGCTCACAAGCATGTTTATGGGCACACTGAAGCAGCCCTATTCTACTCTAATGGTCACCTTGCCTGTAGTTGACTTCGGCACCATCGTCAAGACTGGTGCCTGTATTGAAACAGCCATCAAGAGTGGGGCAATCCACTCCAGCCTAGGGCTAGATCCTCCGAAAACAACAGCTTCGACCAGTAGGAACAGCGGTCCACGGGACCATAAAAAGAAAGAAAGTGTGAACATGGTGGCTCCTACAACACCCATCAGACTGCCAGCAGCTCTAGCTCAGCCAACTAACAGGAACACCCGGCCAGCCCGGCCTAACCAGGGGCAGAACCACCAGAACAAGCCCCCTCAGAACTTCACCCCTCTCCCCTACTCTCTCAACCAGTTGCTAGAGTTTCTGACAAAACAGGGTCTTCTTGCTTTAAGAGGCCCTACCCCTCTTCTACCTCCAGATAAGAGAAGTAAGAACTATGATGTCAATCAACATTACGCCTTTCACCAAGGCCCAGGCCATGCAACAGACTACTGCATCGGCCTCAAGTGCGCCATCCAGGATCTCCTGGATGAGGGTAGGGTGGAGCTGGCTCCCAGCAATGCCAGCATCACCCAGGCACCACTGGCCCCACACAACAACCAGATCAACTTCATACAGTGGGAAGAGCCCGGGGCAGGGCAGCCAAGACCTATCGCACCTGTAGTGGATGACGAAATCATCAGGCCTACCTACAGACCTCCAGTCATTATCCCCCTTCCTTCAACAAACATCCAGGCCATCCAGGCTCCAGTCCAATTACCCACTCTCGAAACTGACAGAGAGTAAATTGTCTACACAATCCCTTATCTCGCTAATTGGCCCACGGCTCTAGCCCAAGCCTCGACCTCTACTATCCCAATCCAAATCCCTCACCCTCCTTCCCAGTCCTTTGCCCTGAACCATGTACCCGCTCCCCGCTCTCTCATCATCGAGAGCGAGAGCATAGCCAACCTGACCCGTTCAGGCTGGGTGTACCAACCGCCGGCGGCTGAGCTGGTAAAAGAGAAAGGGAAAGAGAAAGAAACAGAAAAAGCAAAGGTACCAGACCCTGACAAAGAAGCGACAGAATCTACAGTTCTGTTAAAGATTCTAGAAAAAGCAGAAGAATTTATATAACTCAGCAGTTGAGTAAAGTCCCAGCACAGATCTCCATTTTGGGTCTTCTCTTGACATCTGAACATCATCGGAAGCAACTCCTCCAAGTATTAAAAAGCGCCTATGTAACACCAGATATAACGCCCGAGAAGCTAGGGCACATGGTGGGCCAAATACTTGAACCACGAGTCATCTCCTTTACAGAAGAGGAAATACCGGATGGAGACAGAGACCATACCCAGGCCCTCTATATAGTAGTACAGTGCATGGACAAAACCCTATCTTCTGTACTAATCGACAACGGCTCCGGCCTAAACGTCTGTACACTGTCAACATTGCAAAGCCTGGGAATGGACCTCAGTCAAGTCAAGAAGAGACCCATGACGATCAGGGCTTTCGACAACTCAACAAGACAGAACCTGGGAGATGTAGATTTGGCTATCAGAGTCAGACCTGCTCAATTCACTACAAAATTTCAAGTAGTGAATGTGCGTGCATCATTTACCTTGGTCCTAGGAAGGTCGTGGATCTACGCGGCCGGAGCCATTCCCTCCTCTCTGCACCAACAAATTAAGTTCATCCGGTACGACCATCTAGTCATCATTCCATCAGAGGAATTGGCAAGTTTCCTCAGGGATGTACAAGAGCTCGGGCAGGGCACATCCTTCATGACTTATCAGTTTGAGCAGGTCAATTCTATCGCCCAGATAGATGAACAGAACAAGAAGCAGATCCCGCCATTTTTCAGGATGATGGTGAAGATGAACTACCAACCAGGGGCGGGTCTTGGAGCCCGAAATCAGGGGATGAAGAAAAGATATACTCCTCCACGCTACATCACACCCTTTGGACTGGGCTACAAGCCAACATATCAAGATTATCTCGCCAAGCTTGCACAGAAGAACAACCGGTCGACGAAACCAGAACCTTGACCCCACATCTCAGTGACTTTCCCAGTCGGAACCTTCGAGCCTTACCCCACTGCACCCGTTGTCTCAATCCCTTAGCACGATGTTGAATTGTCAGGGAATCCAGTCCCAGAGGTCTTTAGCATGGCCACCTTGTTCGACGAGCTGACTGTCGAAGATGCTGCAACAGAAGCAAAACACCTAGCGGGAGAGAAGGTTTGCACCCTCTCCAATAGCGCCGAAGCATCATCTAGTCGCCAGCCATTGATCCGTTGGTGGACTGAGGCTCTCATGATCGAGGCCGTCCAAGGCCAAGGCAGCAACAGTGCAGGAAAGGTTAACCAGTGAACCAGTATCACCCTTCTCCTCCTTCTATTTCTCTTTGCTCCTGTTTACAAAATCCAAATGTCAGGCCACTGTCGGCCTCTCTCTCTTTTTGATTCAGTCAAACTTTTGTAAACAATCATACTTGTTTTATAAATGAAATCTGATCATTTTGACTCAAAATCATGTTTTGCATCAAAACATTTTGGCTGATGACGAAAATCACACGGACTCTTCCATTGGAAGGCCTAGTGTCTTGAAGCCACCAAAAATAAAAATCATAAGCATGCTAAACTTAGCTAATTGATTTACCAGGAAATCGCCTGCACTAGGGCTACCCCTAAAACCCTTCTAGAACTGACAGAGGTGGAATATGACTCAGAGCAGAAAGAGGAACCGTCTCAGGAACTCCTAGATCTTCTGGAACGCAGTGAAGAGCTTCTGCAGTCTAACATTGAGGATACCGAGTCAGTGAATCTTGGATCCGAGGACAACCCGCAGCTAGTCAGGATTGGCACAAGCATGAATGCTTAGTAGAGGTCAGATATGATCAGTTTTCTGAAAAGCTACAATGATGTCTTCGCCTGGTCATAAGCAGACATGCCGGGCCTAGACCCAGCATTGGTGGTGCATAGACTGCCCCTAAACCCAGACGTCAGACCAGTTAAGCAGAAGCTGAGACGGATGAGGTCCAAATGGTCACAGAAAGTCAAAGAGAAAGTAGAAAAGTAGATCAATGCAGGCTTCCTGGCAGTAGTAACCTA
Source organism: Tetracentron sinense (assembly GCA_015143295.1). Taxonomy (NCBI): domain Eukaryota; kingdom Viridiplantae; phylum Streptophyta; class Magnoliopsida; order Trochodendrales; family Trochodendraceae; genus Tetracentron; species Tetracentron sinense. The sequence goes on from CM026560.1 coordinate 37,022,513, forward strand.
TCCTGAATGGTTGGCCAACATAGTGCCCGTACCCAAGAAAGACGGTAAAGTTCGGATGTGCATCGACTACCGGAATCTGAACAGGGCAAGCCCCAAAGACAACTTCCATCTCCCGCATATCGATATTCTAGTCGACAACACTGCAGGGCATGAGACGCTCTCGTTCATGGATGGTTTCTCCAGATATAACAGATCAGAATGGAAGAAGAAGACATGGAGAAAACCTCCTTCATCATGTCCTGGGGCACCTTTTGCTACAAGGTCATGCCATTCGGACTTAAGAATGCAGGGGCAACCTATCAGAGGGTCATGATGACACTATTTCATGATCTGATCCACAAGTCAATTGAAGTCTATGTGGACGACATGATTGTCAAATCACCTACTACCAGGCAACACCCAGAAGACCTGAAAAGACTCTGTGACAGACTCAGAGAGTTTAACTTGAGACTGAATCCGGCCAAGTGTGTTTTCGGAGCCTCATCGGGAAAGCTCATTGACTTCATAGTCAGTAAGAGAGGCATCGAGATTGATCCCGCCAAAGCTAAAGCTATCATCGAAATGCCGATCCCCCAAATTGAGAAGGAGATTCATGGTTTCCTGGGCAGAATTTAGTACATCAGCCGGTTCATCTCTTAGCTCACGCCGATCAGCGAACCGATCTTTAAACTTCTTCAGAACAATACCCCGACAGTCTGGACAAATGAGTGTCAGGAAGCCTTTGACAGGATAAAGCAGTACCTTCTAAATCCTCCAGTACTCATGCCTCCTACGCCAGGACGACCCCTACTGCTCTACATCTCAGTGCAAGCAACCTCCATGGGGTGTGTCATAGCACAACATGACGAGACAGGCAGAACAAAGCAAGCCATCTACTACATCAGCAAACGCCTGCTGGAGTATGAGGAGAGATACAACCCTCTTGAGAAGACATATTTGGCACTAGTCTGGGCAATGCAGCGTCTGCGGCACTATCTGCTTTCCTACCCGGTAATCCTGATCTCCTAGATGGATCCTCTCATGTATCTACTGGAAAAGCTAGCCACCACCGAATGGACTGCCCGATGGTTAATGATGTTGTCTGAATTCGACATCACGTACATGACACAGAAGTCAATCAAGGGGCAGGCGATAGTGGATCACTTGTCCCATAGTCCAACAGAGGACTATGTCTCAGTAAATGATCAGTTTCCAGACGAAGCCATCCTGTACACCGAAGCAGAAGAGCAAGAGTACTCCGGCTGGGAGTTGTATTTTGATGGAGCTGCCAACAGTCACGAGCACGGGGTAGGAGCAGTCCTAATCTCACCCAAGGGAGCACACCTCCCTATCTCAGTCAAGCTGAAATTCAGATGCTCCAACAACGAAGCGGAGTACGAGGCATGCATAGTCGGTCTGAAAGAAGCCCTAGGCATCGGGATTGAAGAGATCGACGTCTACGGGGACTCATCTCTAGTAATCTGTCAGGCAAACGAGTCTTGGGCCATCCGAGAAGCAAGTCTAGTCCCGTACTTGGCCTATCTCAATTTGTTGACTTCCAAGTTCAGAAGAATCACATTCAGCCACCGGGCCAGGAATGATAACAGGTTTGCCGATGCACTGGCTACCCTCGCCTCCATGGTTCAGATCTCTAAGGGCATCATGCTTTGGCTGATTGAGATTCAACAGCAGGAGCAGCCTGCCTACTGCCTCGAGCTAGATGCAGTATCAGACAAAAAGCCTTGGTATGCGGACATCAAGCAGTATCTCGAGGACGGAACCTTTCCCCTTGATGCCACCAAAATAGACCGGTGGGCAATCAGAAGGCTAGCTATACAGTTTGTCCTCTCAAGGGGAGTCTTGTACAAAAGATCGCTGAATCTGATTTGGCTCAGATACCTCGACTCCAGCGAAGCAGCACAGGTAGTTGAAGAAGTTCATGAAGGAGCTTGCAGACCACATTAAACGGGTTAATGCTTTCTAAGAAGATTCTCAGACTGGGCTACTACTGGTCGATAATGGAAGCTGACTGTTGTAAGCATGTACAGAAATGCCACCGGTGCCAAATCTATGCTGACAGGATCAACGCATCGCCAACCAGGTCATATAACTTGACTGCTCCCTGGCCGTTCTCTGCCTGGGGTATCGACATCATCGGACCCATAGCTCCGAAAGCATCAAACGGACATCGATTCATCCTGGTTGCAATCGATTACTTCACAAAATAGGTCGAGGCAGTCTCTTATGCCAACATCACAGCTTCTGTGGTTCAACGCTTTCTGAAAAGGGATATCATCTGCCGATACAGAGTCCCATACGAGATTGTGACAGACAATGCTCTTAATTTCTACAACAGGAGAATGACTGATCTCTGCCAGAAGTTTAAAATACAGCATCACAATTCCACGCCATACAGGCCTCAAACTAATGGTGCAATTGAAGTGGCCAATAAAAACCTGAAGAAAATCATTGAGAAAATGGCAACAAACTACTCTGCCTGACATGAGATGCTCCCATATGCACTCATGGCCTACAGAAAATCCATCAGAACCTCAACAGGGGCAACACCATTTTCTCTGGCTTATGATATGGAAGCAGTCCTCCCCGTCGAAGTATAGATCCCATCACTCCGTGTGTTAATGGAAGCAGAGCTGTCAGAAGCAGAATCGGCACAAACCCGATATGAGCAGCTGAATCTGATTGAAGAGCGACGACTGAAAGCCATCAATCATTCACAGGCCTATTAGAGGTGTATGGCTAGAGCATTCAACAAGAAGGTCAAGCCTCGCAGCATTGAAGTCGGTGACCTGGTTCTTCGGAAAGTGTTGCCAAACCGCCCTGATCCAAGGGGTGAATTCACACCAAACTACGAAGGCCCATACATTGTCCGAGATAAGTTCTCTGGCGGCGCCCTTCGGCTCGGACAAATGGAAAATGATGATCTCCCCGAGCCCGTCAACATGGACAAAGTCAAGAGATACTACGCTTAGGGTCTAGATCCGATAGGCGCTTTGCACTCTTAGCTTCTTCGGGAAATGACAGGAGGCCATCTTTGGCACACTACTTTTTCCCAATATTGTAAACCCTTTTTACAAGAAATCAATGAAATTCGCTAGTTAGCCCGTTGAGCCTAACAGCCTTCCTTTCATAAAACCTTTTCAGGGACACCCTCCCTTGCCAGCCTGTGGCATTTTGTTAAACTACGTCATGACATGATCCTGCAAAGGGTACGTAGGCAACCTGACGAAGCAAGTGCGGTCACAAAAGGGATAATCATTCCTCAACTCTCCCTAAGCAGAAATCCTTCTCCCCAAGAAGAGGCATCTCATCAACTCTCTCTACAGAGTTATCACCAAAGCAAATGACCCTCTCTACTTCCCCAATCGGGTCGACACACTGAGGTTCACAAAGTTTCCATCAACGGAAAATCTAAAATAGAAGTCGAAACATTCTCAGAGTCAGAAACTCTCCCACAGAGACGACTTCCCCAGAAATCCTCCCTAAGCTTCCCCGGCAAAGTTGACACTAATGTTTACAAAATTTCCATTTTGGGAAATCCCAAAATAGAAGTTAAAACATTCCAAGCATCGGGGACTCCCTCGCAAGGTTTCACCCTCAACAGAATCAACTTCTCTTCATCCTCAGTGGAACCAAGCAAATCCCCGAGTAGAGACAACCTCTCTCTCCCCAACAGAGACAACCTCTCTCAACATCCCCTAGCGGAATCAAATTCCCCAAAGGAGTTGACCTCTATCAAATAGACAATCCCCAGTGGAGCAAAAAAAAAAACTCCAAGGGAGAGCAAATCAACAATCCCTTAGGGTGTCCCAAACTTCGGCCCCCTAGCCTACGCTTCGTCCTACTCTAAAAGTCCTTCTAGACCTCTTAGAAGCGACGAGTGCAAGCGAAATATCATATCTATATCCTCAGCGGAGTGCAATCCCCACAGGAAAGCATCATTCAGGGTGATGACGGGAGGAAACTTACCTTCCCAGCACAGCAAAGCTTCCCCAGTAAGTCGCGGGCATGAGTGAAAATCAGAAACGACCTCATTGTGCAAAAATTACGCAACTCGCAGACATAGTCTCGTGACTATGGGCAAAAAAGGGACAAAATTCATCAGCTTCGCAGGCCTGAGAAAAACCGGAAACGGCCTCATCGTGCAAAAATTATGCAAACCCTATGACTTGGTCATTCCAAGGGCAAAAAAGGGAGAAAAAGCTGAAAACCTACCTGGGCAACACTATCCGGCAGTAATCAGATTCACCGGACTTCTCCAGTTATCCCCTGCTATTAGCCTCTCTCATCGGTCTTGTATCCCTAACAGAGCTTCCAAAAAGGCATATCCCTGGCAGAGGGTGGACTTCCCGAGTATTCCCCAGCAGAGAATCTTTCTGAAGGCATCTCCCATAACAGGTGAGAAAATATTAGGAAAACTCCCAACAAATGCCAAGTTCCACAGCAGTGGATCACAGCAGAAGTCCACTCCTCGGCAGAATTACAACGGCAGGTAACTTCCAATCCCCAGTGGATTCCCAGCAGAAGCTTCCGACGGCTCACAACAAGGCCCTTCCCCAACAAGAGTCCATAAGCCCATCAGCCAAGCTTCTCCCTGGATAGGATCGTCAGCTTGCCGCAATGTCCTGAGTTTGCTCATCCCCAGCGGTGTCTTGCTCTGAATCATACTCCTATCTGAGAACGAAAAATGATTAAGCCCTAATCTAGGTAATTTACTGGCAAATCTAAAAGCTAACCAAGCATTTTGGCAACACTAAAACCTTTACAAAAAATCTCCTACACTTTCAAAAAAGGTTTTCAAAAAACAAACTTATGGTGTCAAGATCCATTTGTACCTATCTGCACCAAGCAGCCCTGGAAAGCAAGCAAAGGAAGCCGATGCCGTGCGTCTCCAAGATGCGACCCACCACAGAGTCATGGGAAAGCACTTCTGTCTTTGTCCCTGCATGACAACATAGCATCATACCAACATGATCGAGTCCAGCTCACCTTGGGCAACTCAACTTCTGAAGGCATCATGCCTCAAAACCTCCTTTTGTGACACCCCCGTGTGTCCTTTGACTTCCTAGTGCAACGTGGCAATCTCATCACACTGCAGTCTCACTAGCTTGACTCTCTTTTGTGACATCCCCGTGTGTCCTTTGACTTCTTAGTGCTACGTGGCAATCTCGTCACACCGCAGTCTCTCTAGCTTGTCCATCTTTTGTGACACCCCCGTGTGTCCTGTGACCCCCTAATGCTACGTGGCAATCTCGTCACACCGCAGTCTCACTAGCTTGGCTATCTTTTGTGACGCCCCCGTGTGTCCTTGACTTCCTAGTGCTACGTGGCAATCTCGTCACACCATAGTCACACTAGCTTGTCCATCTTTTGTGACGCCCTCGCATGTCCTTGGTTTCCTAGTAATACGTGACAATCCCCATCACACCGCAGTCTCACTAGCCTGTCCCTTTTTTCCGACACCCCGTGTGTCCTCCGATTGATTCGATGAATCCGCTCTAGGAAATACCGTCTCGATCACATTCTCCTACAGAGCGCCTCTGGGCCATGACATCCACAATCTTCCCCAGCTACTCGCTACCCCTAGCAGTAGTCCGCATCATCCCGCATGCACTCATCACATGCACACACTATGCTGCATTCCCCAAAACCCTATCTCGGTGTAAAAATCGGATGATTCCAGTTTTTGTCGTTCAAATCGTCAATTACGGCATTCTCCGACTGTGAGCGAAAAATTAATTCTTTTCAAATTTCCTCCATTGTTGTCTGGAGTTTATTGTTTGTTGCGGGGACTATCCTTCCAATCTGAGTAAACTTAGACTGTTAAATTATCTTCCCTATATCGGGGAAGAACCTCTGATTAAGATGAAGAATAAAAAGAAGAACGGATATTTGAATAAATTTATTTTTATTTATTCAAAGGGGTTGCCCAATTCCCATGTAGGCGTTACAAGTGCCTCATTGAGGTCTTTTCAAGAAAAGAAAAAGAATGGTGGCCATGTTTAAGGGGTCACCTTATATTCTCCATATCGAGGGAGTCTTTTTCTTCAGTTGCTTGCCTTTTGCTGTTGTTTGAAAGGGAGGAGAGGTTTTTTCTTTTTTTTTCTTCTGTATCTTTTGTTCTCGTGTGTTTCTTGTGAGAAACACACCTTTTATATGTTTGATAGAGGGTCCTTTTTGGGACTCCCTTATTTTAGGAAAGTCAAAAGGGGCTCTCCTCTTAGAGGATGCCAGCTTGCGGGTCTCCCTTATTGGGGAGAATCCTCAAGCTCCAGAGAATCCTCTTCTTTTGAGGACTCTTGTACCAGGTTTCCTCTTTTGGGGGAATCCTAGTACCTTACGAAAAGGAGGATGTTTAATCACATTCTTTCCTAGGATATAGGACATAGTCCTAATCCTTAAATAATCATGGGGTGCCATGTGATATCCTATGATATTTTAAAAGAAGGGATCCTTATCTTGGGATCCCCACAGCTAGACAGAGAATCCTTTTTATCAAGGATTCTCTGCCCCATGACAGTCAAATACTGGTTGCCAGCTGGGACAGACCGACCTAAGTCAGTCTACGGACCAGGGTGAGACCATAAGTCTCAACCACAGATCACAAGGTGAGACCAATGGTCTCAACCACGGATCACAAGATGAGACCACAGGTCTCAACCACGGGTCACCGAGTGAGAGCATTGGTCTCAACCACGGATCACCAAGTGAGACCATTGGTTTCAACCATGGATCACAAGGTGAGACCATTGGTCTCAACCACGGATCACAAGGTGAGACCATAGGTCTCAACCACGGATCACCAGGTGAGACCATTGGTCTCAACCACGGATCACAAGGTGAGACCATTGGTCTCAACCACGGGTCACGGAGTGAGACCATTGGTCTCAACCACTGGTCTCAACCACGGATCACAAGGTGAGACCATAGGTCTCAACCACGGATCACCAGGTGAGACCATTGGTCTCAACCACGGATCACAAGGTGAGACCACAAGTCTCAACCACGGGTCACGGAGTGAGACCATTGGTCTCAACCACAGATCACCAGGTGAGACCATAGGTCTCAACCACGGATCACAAGGTGAGACCATAGGTCTCAACCACGGATCATGGTCTTACATGTGGCCTGGGTTAGATCCAGGACATGATATATGATCCATGAGGATTTATCCTTAGGAGTTGGACACGTGTTAATCTCTTGGAGGCTGTCACTAAATATGATCTATGGGGGTTTTATCCTCCCGGATGGGACACGTGTCAGTCTCTTGGAAACTGACACTAAATATGATCCGTAGGGGATTTTATCCTCACGGATTGGGCACGTGTCAACTTCATAAAGGCTGACACCAAATATTGGATCCGTGAGCTTTTAGTCCTCATGGTTATGCCACGTGTTAGCCTAATGAAGGCCAACACTAAAGGTTGGATCCGTGAGGTTTTGGTTCTCACGGATAAATACGTGTCAGCCTCTCGGAGGCTAACACTAAATGTTGGATCCGTGGGATTTTGTTCCTCACGGATAAACACGTGTCAGCCTCTCGGAGGCTAACACTAAATGTTGGATCCGTGAGGTTTTAATCCTCATGGATGGGGTATGTGTCAGCCCATTTGGGGGCCACTATTTAGGGTGGATCCATGAGGTTTCTCTTCACGGATCAATCCTACCTTGTTTAGCTAGGTAGCATGGTGCCAGCTATCAGCATTTAATGCTGACAGCTAAAAGTACTCTGCGTACCATAGGCATGCGTGAACCCAACCGTCTCTCCGAGAGACTGAGATCAGGTGTGTGCTATTGCACACACCCCTGGGTGATGAACGGTGAAAATTTCACTACCCACAAATGCCCCTCAGGATCTGGATGGTTGGAAATAATCCATCCATCTAGATCCTGACACCTGGCAGTGATGGTGGAGGAGCGTAGCTGCCTCCACTCCGGGTTTTATGGGAAACCCACGATGGGGTTCCCTAACCAACTCATTAATGAGTCCACTTCGATCATTAAGGCCAAGTGATGGGAACTTGCCCGCGATCCTGACCGTTCACTTCAAAATGGGTGGTCAGGATTGACCAAAAGGTATCCTTTATAAGGATGCCTTAGAAAAATTTGGGGAAGATACTTCATCTTCCTCATCCGTCTGAACTCAAAAAATCTTTCTGAATTCAGAAACCTGCTTTTCGGGAAGGATTGTTCCTCCCATCTTTAATTCCTTCTTCTTTTCTAGGTGAGTTTTCATTCTCATCTGAAACAAAAGAAAGGGAAGAACCATTGATCTTCCTGTCTTTTTTTTAACAGAAAGGGAGTGAGGACGTTGATCCTTTCTCAAAATGGATTGGAATTCCATTTGGGAACTCCATTGGGTCTCTTTGGTCCTGGGAATCCTCTGAAATGCATCTCTTTGTATTTCTTGGGTTTTCCCAAGTTAAGGAGAACCTGGAATGCCCTTTTGGGATTTCTACAATCTCCGACATAAATTTCGATTCCATTGCCGGAATCCTTGAGTTCTCCAGTCATGGGAAACCAGATTGGAAACTCACTGTCCGTGGTTTATGGCCACAGACAGCTTGCCAACAGGACTATTGTCCGTGAGCCCCAAAAATTGATCCGTGGATTTGTCCACGGATGCTCTTTATTTTCATGGACTTTTGTCTGTGGATATTTTGAGTATCCGTGGATATTTTCCACGGACCAACTACCCATAGGACTTTTGTCCGTGAGCTGGAAAGATTCTATCTGTGGAGTTTTATCCACAGATGGGTCATCACAGGACTTTAATCCTTGAACCAGAAACATCTATCCGTGGACTTGTCCACGGATCTCACTCTTAGCATATGTCCTTAGACATTTGCTAAAGACAATTTACCCGTGAACATTTGCCTTTAGCAAACTTTTGAGGTAATTGTTCTAGGCAATTTTCCTTCGATGCATGCCCTAAGTCAGTCATTTAAATTTCACAGACTTAGGTTTTGATCCTAAGTCTGGAATTGATTAAACTTTTAATCATATGATTAACCATTTTAGATTGTTTAGATGGATGTATACTTCCATCTAAAGGCCCAATTTTGACCATTTAATCTGAAACCCATGATTTGATTTAATTTCCTTGAACTAAATCATTTTGCGTGTCAACCTTCATTCGTTAATCACGAGGGGATGTCCTTGATTGGTTGAAGCTCAACGAAACCGGATCAACCTTCATTCGTTGCCTGAAGATTACCAAGGATCTCATCATTGAGAAGACTAAAGCCGTCAAGCTATATAACTTGGTGAAACAGATATCGGAGAGTATTGCCTTAACATTTTCTTGTAATCCTATCATTAGCATAATGATAGGATGTTATGGGAGCAAACTCAGTGCATTGGACTCTGTCAGAAGTTCGGGTATTCTTGACGGTGAGCTTGAGCAAGTGCTAAAGAGAATGTATTGTATTCTATCCATTGATCTTGATGAAGCTAGCTTGAGTTGCTTGATGCTGCTGAACAACCACCTCATTGATGTCAAGGGGCTTGCTTTTCAAGGTATTGCTTATTCAGCTTTGTAGCTTATCGCGGCTGAGAGACAATTCCTGGCTCTATTTCCAGACGTCACCTCTGCTGCTATTGATGGGTTAGAATCCTCTCCTAGAGATGGTTCAGGACCACAGATGATGGTGAAGAAGTTGGACATGAGAGGAATTCTACTTTGAATAGCATCCACCAACACGGTGCGAGGACCTCAGACCTTATGTTCAAGGCTGTATTTGTCAGGTCTAGCATTTTTGCTGGAGCTAACAACATACTCTCAAGATACTGTTTATTTAAATTAGTAGCTTGTTGGAGCTGATAACATATTCTCAAGATATTGCTTGTTTAACTCGAGTGAGTTCTCCAATTTATATGGAGTTCCCTTATTTTGTTATCCATGAATAAAAGACTTTATTTTATTTTTTCCTCTTGTACTCCTTTTTTTTTTGATGATTTGCCCTTTGTATCTTGAGGAATTGATGTTCTTTTAAAAGAATAGGTGAACCCATTTCTAGGCTGCCTACGTACCCATGATAAGATCAAGCCAAACGTAGTTCTAGAAAATGGACAATTTTAGACTTGTAGTGTACGAGTAGATAGTTTCTGTTCATATCTAGGAAGGTTTAGACTTGTAATTTCTATAACAAGTAGGTAGTTTCCGTTCGTACCCAGGAATGTTTAGACTTGTAATTTTGGGACAAGTCTTTGAAAGATGTTGAATCTTTTTAGCTCGTATTCAGGAGCTTATCAGATTGCTTTAATTTTTGCCTAAACCAACTCTTGGAGTGTCAGTTTAACGAGCTTTTTTTTTGTATCACCCATATGGAGGGGTAATAACAATGATTTTGTATCCCAGGGGGAATAATTTTCTTTTAGAAGAACTGACTGAACCCAAGTTAATTCCTCAGGCTACCTATGTACCCATGATAGGATCAAGTCAAACGTAGTTCAGAAAGGGTTTTGCATTTTGATAGTGAATAGGTAGTTTCTATTCATACCTAGGAAGGTTTTGACTTCGGCCTTGTATTTGGGGGGCTTTTGAAGCATTGATTTGCAATTTAGTAGCGAATAGGCAGTTTCCGTTCGTGCCTAGGAGGGTTTGGACTTTGGTCTGGTATTCTGGAGACTTGTGAAGCGCCGTGAACCTTTTTAGCTCATATTCAGGAGCCTTTGTGAACCTTTTTAGCTTGTATTCAGAGCCTGTCAAATTGCTCTAATTTTTGCCTAGACTGACTTTTAGAGTGTTAGTCTAGCGAGCTATTTGTTACCCTAATTTTTGCCTAGACCGTCTTTTGGAGTTTTGGTCTAGCACGTATTTTATTTTGACTCAAATTTTTTGTCTAAGCCTTCCTTTTTGGATTTTCAACTTAGCGAGTCATTTGTGCTCTAAATTTTTCCTAGACCGTCTCTTAGAGTTTTGGTCTAGTGAGCATTTCGATTCCTAGGTGTAGTATCGCTTGAGGAATCTTACATTGGTTGGAGGGATAATTCGCTCTCCATCCATTGAGTTCAGCAGGTACGATCCGTTAGAGTATACCCTCTCAACAACGTATGGCCCTTCCCATTTTGGTTTGAGCTTCCCCTTGGTTCGACGAGTGATGATTATTGGAGTTCTGACTATCAAGACCAAATCTCTTTTTTTGAAAGACCTTAGTCTTACCTTTTATTGAAGGCGCTAGTTAGTCTTTGTTGGTACATCTCTAAACTCTGTTGGGCTTGGAGACGACATTCATCAAGAGTTTCAAGCTTTGCAAGACGAACTTTAGCTGAATCTTCTTTTGTGAGAGACTGTTGAATTACCACTCGTAGGGAGGGAATTTGAATTTCAAGGGGAAGAACTGCTTCACCGCCGAAGACCAGGGAATACGGCGTGGCCTGTGTCGGAGTCCGATGAGTTGTTCTATATGCCCTGAGGGCTTCGGGTAGGCGTTCGTGCCAGTCCCGTTTGCTTTTATCCATAATTTTCTTGAGGATTTTGCACAAAGTCTTGTTGAAGGCTTCAGCAAGACCATTCGCGGCTGCATAGTACTGGATAGAATGGTCCTCTCGGATGCCAAATTTGGCATACAACTTGTGTATAGGGGTACTTCGAAAAGGTTGCCCATTATCCGAGATAATGCTTTCTGGAATTTCGAACCGATATATGATGTTGGTCCGGATGAAATCTGCCATTGAGTGGTGTTTGATTTCTTTGAGAGCGACGACTTCGGCCCATTTTGAGAAGTAGTCTGTCGCAGCCAGGATGTATTGATGCCTAGCAGATGAAGGTGGGGTGAATGGTCCTATGATGTTCATTCCTCATGCCGCAAAGGGCCATGAACATGTGGTCATGTGGAGAGGCTCGGGAGCCTGATGTATAAAATCAGCATGGAGCTGACAAACTTTGCATTTTCTTGCATAGTTCAAACAATCAGCGATCATTGTAGGCTAGTAGTAGCCTAATCTTTTCAGATGTATTTGTAGCTTGGGCCCAGCTTGGTGAGTACCACAGATCCCGACATGAGTTTCTTCCATGGCTTGATCTATTTCTTTTCCTGAGATACATCTCATCAAGACGCCGTCTAGGGACCTTCTATATAAGGTTTCTTCCAAAATCACAAATTTTGTGACCCGTTGGCGAACTTCAGTGCGTTTAGCACGGTATCTAGGCAATCGACCATGTTGGAGATAATCGATGAAGGGCTGTCGCCAATCCTCATCTGTTTCCTTGATGGTCACAGAACAAACTGTATTCAGGAAGTCTATCTCTGGAAGGGGTTTTAGAATTCTTCTTTCCCCCACTGTGATGGTCAACATCCTGTCTGCTGTCAGAGTTAGAGATGCTGCGAGGCTAGCCAAAGCATCGACTTGATTGTTGAGTCCTCTATGGACATGAAAGAAGATGCTTTTTGGAATTTGAGCAAGTAGCTGGTCCACTCTCTTCTGATAGGGAAGAAGACTGACCTTTCGCACTGCATATTCACCTCGTACCTGTTTGATGACAAGTTCTGAATCCCCGTAAATTGTTAATTCGTCTACCGGGATCTCAAGAGCCAATTCAAGACCTGCTATTAGGGCTTCATACTCAGCTTCATTGTTTGAACATCCTTCTGTCAGGGCGAAGGAATAGTATTGTGTTGTCTAGTGTGACAAAAACAATACCGACTCCTGATTTTTTTTCCTTTGGGTCGATGCGTTTGACACCATCAGGGCTTCTTGAAGCTCCATCAAAATACATCTTCCAGTCTGGTTTGACCCATACTTGCATGACTTCTTCGTCGGGGAGGTCGATGATCAAAGGCGAGTCCGCAGGAACTGGATGTGCTGCAAGGAAATCAGCAAGGGCTTGCCTTTTCACAGTCTTTTGAGGCACGAATTCGATTTCGAATTCGGATAGAAGCACCGCCCATTTCGCCATTCTACTAGAGAGAGTAGGGTGAGACATTATGTATTTGAGAGGATCGGCTCTGGATATCAGTTTCACCGAATGCTCCAGCATATAATGCCTTAGTTTCTTTAGGGCAAAGATGAGGGCCAGACATATTTTTTCTATCGAGTTGTATCTGCATTCTGCTCTAACCAAAGTCCTACTTAAGTAGTACAAGGCATTCTCCTTTCCTTGATCATTATGCTGAGCAAGGAGAGCTCCGAGAGATCCCTCGAGCGCTATGATATAGAGGATAAGTGGCTTTCCTCTGATGGGGGCCATGGGGACCGGTGGATTTGTGAGATAAGTCTTGATACTATCTAGAGCATTTTGACAAGCTTCATACCATTAAAATGGTATTTCCTTTTTCATTAGCCAGGAAAACGGTTGGTATCTTCCAGCCAAATTGGAGATGAATCTCCGGATATAAGCGAGTCGACCCTGAAGTCCTTTCAACTCGCGCAGATTTCTTAGAGGAGGCATCTCGTGAATAACCCTTATTTTGGTAGGGTCAATCTCAATTCCTCTATGGCATACCACAAAACCCAGGAATTTTTCGGATGTGACTCCGAACGCGCATTTGAGGGGGTTCATCTTGAGCTGATGCTGTCGTAGTCTGTCGAAGATTTCCCGAAGATCATCCAGATGATTGCTTCGCTGCCTTGTTTTGACAACCAGGTTGTCGACATAACATTTGACCTTTTCATGGAGGATATCTCCAAATATAACAGTCATGGCCCTTTGATAATTTGCTCCGGTATTTTTGAGGCCGAATGACATGACTTTGTAGCAGAACACTCCCTTAGGGGTACGAAAGGCTGTAAGCTCTTCATCTTCTGGGGGCATTTTGATTTGATTACAGTCGGAATACCCATCCATGAAGGATAAAGCCTCGAAGCCGGTTGTAGCATCAACCATCCTTTCGGTGATAGGCAAAGAGAATTCATCCTTAGGACAAGCTTTATTCAAATCCCAGAAGTCTATACAAACCTGGATCTGTCCATTCTTCTTCTTTACAGGAATAACGTTGGCAAGCCAAGTAGGGTATTGAACCTCTCTTATAAACCCGGCTTTGAGAAGTTTATCTACCTCAGCGTCGATTTGAGCGACCAGCTCTGGGCGAATTCGTCTTTGTGCCTGCTTGATTAGCTGACATCTTCTCGAGTTGTGAGATGATGGACTGTAATTTTTGGATCCAAACCAGGCATCTCTTTGTAGTTACAGGCAAAGACATCCTTGTACTCTTTTAGGACACAAAGATACTCCTCTTTTTCCGTTAGAGAGAGAGAAGCACTGATGAAGGTTGGCCTCGGGTATTATTCTGAGCCAAGGTTAACTTCGAGAAGGTCATCAACAGTCGCTTGACCTCCTGCTTCAAATTCTGGAGGAGTCGGATGGACTTCTGTTTCTTCCGGTGGTTCTTCCATGATCATTTCTTCTCCCGAAAAGGAGTCTTCATCTACTGTAATAGTATTTACAATCCAAACCAAGTTTTCATTTGATGGAGGATCAGAATTTCCTGCTTCAGAATTTCCCAAGTTAGAGCTAACCTGCTTATAGGTAGCCAAGGTCCTGGGTGTTGGCATAATTTCATGCTCAACCTGCTTTTCTGCTCTAGTATTAAACCCCTGCTTTTCAAGCATTTTCTTGATCATCGGGATAAACACAGGCTTCCTTTGATAAGGATTCATCCTTCCATATCTTCTGTTGTTTCGGGGAGTGGGTTTGCCTACTCGTCCTGTCGAGTGAAAAAAGGATGAGCTTTTCCCCTGTTTTTCTGGAAGGGACAATGACATCGGGAATGACTTCTGTTGTTGGCCATTTTTGCCATGCGCTGAGACTAACTTTAGCCAAGCTATCGATCACATCTTGATGCGCTGCTTCAACCCACGGGGATGTCTGTAGGGACTCCATTTCTTCTGGAAGCCATTCCATGGAGACTTCTTCTGATGCAGACTCCTCCCAGACTGTGACCATATTCGCAGTCTGGTTGTGACTTTTTTCAAATATGAAGACTGGGGGATTATACCAAATTCCTGACATATTTGTATCTACATAATCACCAATATCCAAGGCTTTATGCTGTTCTTCTCTAAGCATGACTTCATAGGCTGGAAGGATAGTTCTTTAGACTTGTTCTTCTTTTTCGAGATCAAACCCTTGTTTCTTGAGGAACCTGTCGATTTTCCCACCAAAGCTTATCTTTTTCCTGTAAGGATTGATGATCTTGCTCTTTCCATTGGTCTATGAGGAGTTCATCCTGTCATATGTTCCTAGAGAATTGAAGATCATTGATTTCTGTCATCTTTTCATGATCGGGACAGTGAAACTGGAGGTAGTCTCGACCATTGTACAGTCCATCCTCCTTAAAGGGATTATATGATCTCCTTTCAGAGCTTTAAGGGGGTCTATTTCTTTGACCTCATAAGTCTGAGAAAGACCGACTGACTTGCCCTTCTTCAGATTTCAGGGAGATTTAACCAAAGATAGGGTTAGTTCTCCTTCTTTTCTTTGAGATTTTGGGGTGTATTTGAATACCTTTTTCGGAACCTCTGTTTGAACAGGTCCGTGATTGCTTTTCGGGCCATTCTCAACCTTTTCCCCTTTGGGCTTCTGTTGAAGGTTTCTTTGGGCACTTTTGACATAGAAACGCGCATCTGCGTAATATGCCTCTACATCGTTGAATGGATTATCATCAGCATCGATCCTTACTTGTCCGTTCCCTTGAGGGTATTTAAGGCATTGATGATAAGTAGATGACACAACTAGATGGTCGTGCATCCATTGCTGCCTCAACAGGGCGTTGTATGATGTATCAACATCTATCACCAAAAATGTAGTAGTTTCAGCAATATCGGCAAATCTGGTTTTGAGGTTGACCATACCCATGGGCTTCTGCTCGTTTTGATTGAAGCCTTGGATGATCAGACTGCTTTCATGAAGCCGGCCTATTTGTACGCCAAGCTTGGACAGCATTCTTCTTGGAAGAATGTTGACAGCTGAACCCCCATCTATCATCACTCTGGAGATTCCGGTTTCATTAACCAGACTTGAAATGAATAGTGGTCGGTTAAGCTGGAGAGTCTCAGCTCGCATATCTTCATCATCAAAAGTGATCGCAAAGAGACATGAAGCTCCTGTTTGAGGAGGTGGTGGCGGCTGATTTGTGACTTCTTCAGAAAAATCCTCCTGATTGGAGAGGGCATATATAAGAGACCTTCTCAATTCCGGAGACATCTTGAGAGCATCATAGATGCTCAACAAGGAAGGAATTTTCTTCAGATGGGCCAGGATATCATACTTGACCCTTTCATTATCGGTAGCTGTTTGGGCTTGGGCCGGTTGAGCTCTGGTCAGATTTTCATGTTGGACCGGAACAAACCTCGATGGTAATTTTCTTCCTGACTGAAGGTTGAGTTGATAGACTTTGGCAATTGTCTGGTCTATTGGTCCAGATGACTCTCCTTCTAAAAGTTGGACCATATTGGCAGAACTGAAGTCCAGCTTTCTCTTCTTGCTTTGGAAAGATGACTGAGTCCCTCTTTCAGATCGCCCTGTTAGACTCCCAGATTGAGCTAGGATTTGTTCAAACGCCTGTAAGTTGTCAGTCGACCCTGAGTCTAAGACTGCTTCTTTTGTTGAAGGGTCGCTATCCAAACTGACTGCAGCAGATGGCTTTTGACTCTCAAGCTGAGTTGGGATCTGCACCGATCGTCGCATCTGACGATGGTTTGAGTCTAAAGCATCGGGTGTACCTAGCCTTTTTTTAGGGCAATCAGACTGAACTTGTTCATCTTCTGCCTCTCGCTCTCCCCGGGATGAAAATCCTTCAGAAAGATCAGAGAGCCCTATAGGGGTCCGTCATGGTGTGGCTGGTCTCCTTTTTGGGAGCTCAATGTCTTCAGCTTAGTCTAGCCAATTCTGAAATGCCTGGTGTCTTTCTGGACTGCAGGCTACCACTTGTCTTGGTTCATTTAACCATAACTGGTCTTCACCTGGGACTGTATTGATAACATAACAGGAGAAGATATTGGATTCGTCTCCTGAATCCGTTGATTACAGGCTATCATAATCGCAGTCAGAGCAGAAGCTTGGCGGGATAAAATCCATTAAGGTAATTACCGTTAATGGCTTTTGTTCCGCAAGAGCATCTTGGACAGGGCCGTTTTTCTTGGCCTTCCTCGCTATTTCTTTCTTTTTCTTCTTTTCAGCCTTGGCTATGCTCTTCCCTTCTTTTCTTAGGGCTTGAGCTTGTCTTATAGCCTGGGCTTGCTTTTTAGCATCAGTATTTTGAGCCAACTACTTTTTCTTCTTGGTCCCTTTAATTTCAAAGAGGGTCCAATCTTCTTTGTTCAACGGTTTGTCGTCAGGAAGTTTGCCACTTGAAGATGCTTTATTTTCATCCACAGGCTCAGAAGCCACTACCGTATTGGATGTAGCTGTCTGCTGGAGATCATCAATGACAATCTCTTTATTGTCCAAAAGCCACTGGATGATGTCCTTAAGTACAAAGCAGTCACCTATCTTGTGACTAATCATACGATGATAAAGACAGTATTTGGGATCATTTTTCATCCCAATCTCTTGAGGTCTTCGACTTTTTGAGAGAGTGATGAGTTCATTGGCAAGAAGATCTTCAAACAGGTTCTCAACAATATCATCTGAGAATGAATATGTTTTATTCATCCTCTCCTCCATGGTGATCTTCCTTGGTGGTTCCTTTTTACCTTGCCATTGTGGCTTCCTAGATCCACCTTGAACTTGTTTGGTACCAACCTTAATTGGTCCTTTGCCGTTGTTCGTTCGGCCAGTTGATCTACCAGTATTCGATGCTGGTGGCACAGTCTTTTTAGCTTCAACTACTGCAGCTGTTGAGGATTCAAGGCGATTGGTGCCTCTACCTCGCCTTCTTTTTCCTATATGGATTTTCATGTCATGTGCTTTTGTGCACAGATCTTCGAAACCTGTAAAGGTTTGGGCCATTAAGGCAGTTGAAAGGTCGTGCTTGAAGTTGTTGAGGCACATTCGAATGAGTTCCAACTGGGTGAACTTATGAGGGCAGGAGAAGGTCAGAGCTCTCCATCGGGCAATGAACTCTGTTACAGTTTCATTGTCCCTCTGCCGGGTTTCGATCAATTTTGGAACACCTACTCTTCTTTGGGTGTTGTAGAATTGTTTGCTGAATTCGGTCACCATTGTGTTCCAATCAGGGATTGAAGCCTCGGGGAGGTTGACATACCATGTGAAAGCAGCACCCTCTAGGGATTGTACAAAGAGCTGGAGGTAAAGGGTCCCATTCTTAGATGCCAATCCGTATCTCGAGAGGAAATGAGACAGATGTTATCTCGGATCTCCAGTGCCGTCGAACATCTTGAATGTAGGTTGGATAAAGCCTAATGGGAACGGAACCACATCCATGATAGCCGGATAAGGCTTCACGATCATCCGTACATCCTCTTCTCTTTCTTTGGACTATCGCATTTAATTGCGAACAGTTTCTTCAATTGCAGCCAAAAGAGATGGTGACACCCCTCCTGTGAGGGTGGTCTGATTTGGAATAGGACCTGTTTCAGGCATCCTTGGATGATTTGGAGGTATACTGGCTGTGCCTTGATTGCTGCTACCTCCTTGGTACGGGAAGTGGGGCCCAGGTGCTGATGCAGACTTGAGAGCTGACAATTGAGTAGCCAACTCTTGTATTTGAAACATCATGACCGTGATCTGATCATCCTTGTATCGGAGTTGAGCCTATAAGGCAGCTATTTGATCATTTGATGGCGGAGGTGTCGAAGTCGAAGGGTTATTCCCGTGATTAGCATTCTTATCCAGGTTCGTCATCATGACCGCTACCGGTCGCTCTGAAGTTGTTTCTGATAACCGAAAAAGGTTTGAGAATTCTTCTTCTGTAAAATAGGCACTGGGCATCCCATATAAAGGATTTGGTGCACTGAAAACCAGTTGAGGCATTTCCTGCACAACTTCCAGCCTAAATGGTTGAAGAGCTGGCTCATTAGAAACATATTCTTCGATTAGCAGAGCTTCTTCCAGTTCTCTTGGAGAGGTTACCGGGGTCGGTTCTTGTTCTGACCCTTCTTGGTATCCACTAACATCCGGTTCTGGAACCGATAGGACTAGGTCTTGGGCTTTATCTTTGCCTCTGGCCTGATTCTTGCGGCTCCTTTTTCGCCTCGGCACCGCCGGACCCAGAGCAACTATTCCCGACAGCCCGGGAGGATTCTGTCTCATCCAAAGTAGCTAGAATAGCGGCAGCCGAACTCTGAGAATCCTGCCTGGCTGATAAGTTTTGCTCAGGCGCTACCCTAGTTCCTTGGAACACTGGGGTTGTATGTTCTTCCGGAGATGGGTTGAGTCTAGTGCCGATCACATTCATGGACACTCTCTCGTAACCATCATATGATGCTCTGGTATCTGATCTCCCCCGAGTAAGGTGAACAGGTGCAGAAGAATCAGTCCTTCGTCCCTGGTGGACAAAATAGATTTTGTTTGAGGCGCCAGTTGACCTTTTTGACTTCTGGTTCTTGGACCTTCTTAGCCATGATCGATAATTATATACCTTCTTTGCCGGAGCCGAAGGGTACTTCCTGTTTCTGAGTTGCAGGATTTCTTCAGGAGTTTTCTTCCTGGGCATCTCAAAAGCAGAAGTGCTTCTGTTTAGCACCTTAACCCTAGGATCATATGGTGCTGCTACTCTTCTTTCTGGTTCAGCATTGGCTCTGCCCCAGAATGGGCTTACATCTCTAGATGGAGGCCGTTAGTGTTGATGACGGACTGATGCCATCATTGCTGTAAAGGTTGCAAGGTTAGCGCCTCGGAAGGCGTTCGGACCCAGTCTGTACAACAAGTCTTTATCTGCTTGTTCTGGACTCAAAATGCTTCTTGCATTAACAACTGGACGATAATAATCACGGCTGTTAATGCCCCTTGCATCATTATCGGATGATGAATCCGCCTCCGAGAATACCCTTCTTTTGTTGGCTGTATAGTACCAATTCCTTTCCTTGTTAGAATGAGAAGTGTTCTCGGATGGCAGAGTGCATATCCGTGGATCTTCCTTCCTTGTCAGGGACTTCTGTCCGTGGACCATGTCCACGGATTGGCTTAGACCTGCACCTGTAAAGGGGGCACATTTCTGACCCTCAGATTGGCCTGGGCCTTTGCTCCGTGTGGTTTGGCCTTCGGTCCGTGGACCAGGCTTGGGCCTGTCCACGGATGGTCTTGGATTTCTGTCTGTGGACAGTGCTGGAATTCTGTCCGTGGACAAAGCTGCTCTTCTGTCCGTGGACGGAGCTGATTTTTCGTCCGTGGACATTTTGGATCTTCTGTCCGTGGACGATCTTGGTTGCTTGTCCGTGGGCAATCTTGTATTCTTGTCCGTGGACAATCCTCTGCTTCCCTCAGTGGGATATCCTGGACCTTGGTCTGTGGAGTTTGTCCGTTGACGTTTCTTGTTCACGGATAAGTGCTCTAAGGCACATTCCTCAATTACTTTGTTATTTTTAAAGTTTTTTGAGGGATTGTTCATTAAGTCCTTTAGGCCCTTGGCATTGTTCCTTCGCCCTGATGAAAATTGGGTAGCATCTCCCCCTTCCGGAAATTTTTCAAAGGGGGAGCTCCGTCAGTCAGCTTGGACTGAGGGGGCTTATATCCAACTAGCCCTATGGTCGGCCCCAGCAATTGAGGCCTTTCCACTGTGGATTGTTGGGATTTGGGATGGCTTGTTAGGCCTGGCCCAATGTTTGACATAGGTCTGCTTTTTGGGCTGACCTGTCGCAGAATGGTTGAACCATCCTGTAGTGTGTGCACCCGCTTGGGTACACCCTCCGTGGTGAACTCTGATTAAGGAACACCCTGTCCGTGGAGCATCCAGTTGGATGCATCCAATCCGTGGCGCATCCTCTTGGGTACAGCCTCTCCGTGGGCTATCCTGGGGGATGCCCCTTGTCCACGGAGCATCCTTGGGGATGCTGCTGCTCCGTGATGTATCCTTGAGGATGCACCTGCTCCGTGGGGCATCCTTGGGGATGCACCCTATCCGTGGACCTAGCATGGTTGACTCCTCCGTGGAGGAGCAGCAAGACCCTCATTGAGGGTTCGGTCAGTAGACCGAGGCCTCATGATTGGGGCCGCTACCACCTTAGCCCAAGTTAGGGGGTGAGTTGCTGGGATCGGCATCGGAGGGACATAGACCCTCCTCTTGATCGTAAGCACGTATGCGGGATGGACGTAGACGGTCTCGATTATCCTGCACAAGAACCTAAGAGAAGATACAGAAAGGATTACTCACTTTCCAATTTTTTTGTTTTTTTTTTTTTTTAATTCTTCATCAAAGATGAGAGGAGAAGGATGTCCCACAAGGCGTGCCATTTAATTTGTGAGCAAAAAATTAATTCTTTTAAAATTTTCTTCATTGTTGTATGGAGTTTATTGTTTGTTGCGGGGACTATCCTTCCAATCTGAGTAAACTCAGACTGTTAAATTACCTTCCCTATATCGGGGAAGAACTTCTGATTAAGATAAAGAATAAAAAGAAGAACAAATATTTGAATAAATTTATTTATATTTATTCAAAGGGGTTGCCTAATTTCCATGTAAGCGTTACAAATGTCTCATTGAGATCTTTTCAAGAAAAGAAAAAGAATGGTGACCATGTTTAAGGGTTCACCTTGTATTCTCAATATCGAGGGAGTCTTCTTCTTCAGTTGCTTGCTTTTTGCTGTTGCTTGAAAGGGAGGAGAGGTTTTTTTTTCCTTCTGTATCTTTCGTTCTCGTGTGTTTCTTGTGAGAAACACACCTTTTATATGTTTGATAGAGAGTCCTTTTTGGGACTCTCTCTTTGACTCCCTTATTTTAGGAAAGTCAAAAGGGGCTCTCCTCTTAGAGGATGCCAGCTTGCAGGTCTCCCTTATCTGAAAGAGTCCTCAAGCTCTAGAGAATCTTCTTCTTTTGAGGACTCTTGTACCAGGTTTCCTCTTTTGGGGGAATCCTAGTACCTTACGAAAAAGAGGATGTTTAATCACATTCTTTCCTATGATATAGGACATAGTCCTAATCCTAAAATAATCATAGGGTGCCATGTGACATCCTATGATATTTTAAAAGAAGGGATCCTTATCTTGGGATCCCCACAGCTTGACAGAGAATTATTTTTATCAAGAATTCTCTACCCCATGACAGTCAAATACTGGCTGCCAGCTGGGACAGACCGACCTAGGTCAGTCCACGGATCAGGGTGAGACCATAAGTCTCAACCACGGATCACAAGGTGAGACCACAAGTCTCAACCACGGGTCACGGAGTGAGACCATTGGTCTCAACCACGGATCACCAGGTGAGATCATTGGTCTCAACCATGGATCACAAGGTGAGACCATTGGTCTCAACCACGGATCATCAGGTGAGACCATTGGTCTCAACCACAGATCACAAGGTTAGACCACAGGTCTCAATCACGGGTCACGGAGTGAGACCATTGGTCTCAACCACGGATCACCAGGTGAGACCATAGATCTCTACCACGGATCACAAGGTGAGACCACAAGTCTCAACCACGAATCATGGTCTTACATGTGGTCTGGGTTAGATCTAGGACATGATATATGATCCGTGAGGATTTATCCTCACGGATGGGACATGTGTCAGTCTCTTGAAACTGACACTAAATATGATCCGTGGGGGATTTTATCCTCACGGTTTAGACACGTGTCAGTCTCATAAAGGCTGACACCAAATATTGGATCCGTGAGCTTTTAGTCCTCACGGTTATGCCATGTGTTAGCCTAATGAAGGCCAACACTAAAGGATGGATCCGTGAGGTTTTGGTTCTCACAGATAAATACGTGTTAGCCTCTCGGAGGCTAAAACTAAATGTTGGATCCGTGAGATTTTGTTCCTCACGGATAAACACGTGTCAGCCTCTTGGAGGCTAACACTAAATGTTGGATCCGTGGGATTTTGTTCCCCACGGATAAACACGTGTCAGCCTCTATGAGGTTAACACTAAATGTTGGATCCGTGATGTTTTAATCCTCACGGATGGGGTATGTGTCAGCCCATTTGGGGGCCACCATTTAGAGTGGATCCATGAGGTTTATCTTCACGGATCAATCCTACCCTTGTTTAGTTGGGTAGCATGGTGCCAGCTATCAGCATTTAATGCTGACAGCTAAAGGTACTGCGCATGCCATATGCATGAGTGAACCCAACTGTGTCTCTGAGAGACTGAGATCAGGTGTGTGCTATTGCACACACCCCTGGGTGATGGACGGTGAAAATTTCACTGCCCACACCGACAAAGTGGGGCAGCTGTAAGCACCCAATTTTTACACCCCTAGCCAACTAGGGTTAAGTCATTTAACCTTAGTTAATCCCTAGCCTAGCCCTAACCTGAACCCTAGGACCGACCCTAGGACCGAAACCTAGGACCAAACCCCAACTAAGCCTAGCCCTAACCTGAACCCTAGGACCGAACCCTAGGACCAAACCTTGGTTAAACCCTAACTAAGCTTAGCCCTAGCCTAGCCCAAACCCTAGGTGAACCCTAAGACCGAGCCCTAGGACCAAGCCCTAGGACCAAGCCTTAGTTAACACCCTAAACCTAGGTAAAATAGCCTAGCCCAAGCCCTAGTGAGCCCTAGGCCCATAAGGCTTGAGCCCTAGAACCCCAAAACCCTTAAAAATCAAAGCATCGGTCTGGGCCCAAGCCCAGGACAGATGACAGCCTTCTTGTACCGATGGCATCGTCCCTCACCTTATCTTAGTGCTTTCTCCCCTCAGAATGGATACTGTACAAGAGTTGGTTGGCTTCCACAAAACATGGCAGCAAAGCTCCAGAGGCGCCCATAGGAATCCACCAAACCCCACTTGTGCACATGCATGCCTTGGCCAGGCCCTGTGTGCAAAAACCAGAGGGTGTCGGTAATCGAATTACCGACATCCTGATTTCTCATTTGTTTGGAGATGTCGGTAATTCCATTACCAACATCCCTAGGTTTTCAGTTTTGCAGCACAACCACCCCCCTGGGGAGGTCAGGCACGCCCTCTACACTCCCTCTTCAGCCTGCAGAACACCCCTCCGGCCACTGTAGCACCCACCTAGCATTGTACAAATGCCCATGGTGTCCCTCCTTGGCTCCCCTATAAAGGGCAATGCCCCCACAGCCTGAAAACCATTCCTAAACACCCTGCTCGAACCCCTGCCGATTTCCAATCCCCCACTCATCAGCCTAACGGTCTGAGGGCATCCCCAGTAGGCTTCACCGAGGGTCAGTAGTCTCCCCGTAGCCCTCAGCAGCTCAGCCACTCCTTGCACAGCGCCACCAGGCACCACCACCTCGTGAGCAGCCCTCCACCGGACTCCACCACCTTCGGCAATAAGGGCAGCAGGGTAGGGTTTCCTCCTACCCCTTCTCTCATTCATTTTTGAACCCCTTGTGAGCCCCTGGTCCGATCCAGAGGACTTTTTATCTTTTTACAGGTGAAACCCACTATGGGGGGTTTCCCCCATCTTCATAGGTGTGGGGGGACCCCCCAGGGTATAGCTTGACTCCGGCAGGTTCTGGGGGCTCCCCACAGCATGGGGAAGCCCCTGGTGATGGCACAATAGCAACCCCATAAGGGTATTTTCAAAAAAAAAAAAACCAGGGTGTCGGTAATCTCAGTACCGATACCTTGAGCCAGTGATATTCGAAGGCCCGTGGGGCCCACTTGGTGACCTTTTGGGGTGAACCAAAACCAGTGTTTTGTTCCGCTAGACCTCCCCTACATTTCACCTGAAGGGACCAAGTCCCAGAAATGAGCGCAACTGGGGTTAAATAACCCACCCTTGCAAACTGCCCAGAATGTCGGCACTTCTAGTGTCGACTTTTGTGGTTTCATGTGTAGGCCAAACAGGCCAATTTGGCTCACTGTAGGGCCCACACTAGGGAACCTCTGAGGCCTATACTAGGCCCATTGGCTTCCTCTCACAGCCCTCTTCAAAGGCATATATTATGGGCCCCACAACTCCCTGTAGAACCCAAGATATGGGCTTCACAAAATCAGAAAAACCCACTGTTTATGTCGGTAATCACATTACCGACATTGTGCATTTCGAACTTTTGACCCATTTCAGTGGGCCCACACCCCATGGGGGCCCACCACGGACCTTGCCTTGACCCCTGAGACCCAGCCCAGGCCTGTCCTTCCCTTCTTGGCTTAACCACGGGTTAAACTAACCACAGTTACACTTTAACTATGGTTAACACACCAAACCCTCTTGAAAAAATTCCAAAAAATCCCAAATAATAAAAAATATTCTAAAATGGCAGAATGAGACTTTTTGGACCACTCCCATTGCCTAACTAGGGTTAAATGAGCTTAACCACGGTTAAACCATGGTTAAGCCCATTAAACCTTGGTAAAATTGGGAAAAACCTTCATAAAATCAACAAGGACCATAAAACTGAATTTGGACCTTTACCTTAGGCCTATCGGGCCTATCTAAGCCTATCAGGCTTAACCCTAGGCCTATCGGGCCGATCCAAGCCTACCGAGCTTAACCCTAGGCCTACCGGGCCGATCCAAGCTTACCGGGCTTAACCTTAGGCCTACCGGGCCAATCCAGGCCCACCGGGCATACCCTAGTCTACTGGACTCCCTCTCGGCCTACCAGGCCTAAGCCTACCGGGCTTCAACCTTGGCCTACTGGGCCCAATCAACCAAGCACTTGACCAACCCGGTCAACTCAACCCTAGTATACCGGGCTAGCCCCTAAGCCACCCTTGGTGCTAACACAACACTCCCCTCGCCCCGGCACGGGCTCATGTGCCAGAACTACGCTCTGTCTGATTTCACCCCAATGTGAGTACGTAGGCAGCCCAACTCGGGCCCGACCCTAGCTTAGCTTTCCCCTTCTTGAGTTAGTATAAACTACATCAAACGACATTTGATTACAACTTGATCTTAAATGGCTTAAACCTAGTAAGTAGGGAACCGTTGTAAAACGAAAGTGCCGGTGTGCCTAACACCATCCCCGGGCTTAACTGAACCGTTTACCTAGACCTCTAAGCAGACCAAGACCTTATCCATTGTATGAGACTTATCCCTACCGAATAAATAAGTGGCGACTCTAAACATAAAATCAATTGACCACATCGTTAGGACAACATCAACATCCATCCCTTGTGGACCGGGACCCGAAATCCTTGTTCAAAGAAACTTCCTAATTTCAATAGGGTTCCAAGAATTGCAATGTCTAAAGGACTCTAGGCCTATACATAGACTACTAACTCGTGGGTATTATGGTTTTAAACATTCTAAGAGGCTGAGAAATCGTTGAGAGAGTTTAACCTAGGCTTTTGAAAGGGGTTTTGTCTCAAGAAGAAAAAAAAGCTTGAAGATTGAGATCCAAGAGCATTCTAAAGAGAATTTGATCGTAGAAAAGTGATCTTGTGAGGTACTATATACTGATTTAAACTAATAATAGTTATAAAATAATGATTTCAAGATCTGAAAGTTATGCTTATATGCTATTATAATTTGATGATCATGTTAAAGGTGGGGTTTGCATGTTTACAAGAGGGTGTAATATTGATGATTGTGACTGTAAAATGAGATATGATATTTCATATGTTACTGATTTTATAATGATGAATTGAAGATTATATTGATGATTTAGGCATGATACTATAATAGTTTTTTGGAATTTCATGCATATTGATTGAAATTGGATGAAGGGATGATTTTTGGGGTGTTGTATATGAATGAATATGAAGGAAGGGAGTTGTAATAAAGATAATTTTAAGATTGATGTTGCTTAGGTTTAAATTTTTGTAATTGAGATCACAATGTTACAACTTTTATGAGACCTTTGATATGTTACTCACTTTTATTATACCTTTTATGTTGTTACGTTAATATGGATATGCAGTGTCACAGGTCCGAGGTCTTATCGACCAACATGGGATTTTGGAGCTTGACATAAATCACACTTGCATAGCCCTCCTTTAATTCTGGTTAAGAACTTAAATTTTTTTTTTTCTGTAAACAAATGTTAGATTGTTGAATTCTAAGGATTAGTAAATTTTAATCATAGTTAATAGGGTTAAAAGGGACACGTATGGGTCGAGTTCAATCGAATATGATCCCAAATCAAAAAGTATATATTTTTGGCTACAGATTCTCTTTGGTAGATGCCCAAGATGAGCTCTCAGGCACCACCCTTTGCATGACACGTGGGAGGGCATTTAACTAGGGGGAGTGATAGCATGCTTTGCACATTCCGTTGGGTGGTACATGCATACCTCCCAAGATCGTCACATGTCTTCTTTGACATCCATTAACCGTGGTCCAGATTCACTCATCGATCCCTAAGGCTAAATAATATAACCTTAGTTTTTAGAAAAAATATTTTTTTGAAAAAACTTGCTTATTAGTCACTTACTTATGTCGTTAATTTTTTTTCTAAGAACCACGGTTATATTATTTAACCCTAGGGTTGAATAAATCTTAACCATTGGTAATGGATGTCGAGTTAAAAGGGTCGGTTATGTGAGAGGGAGGAGGAATAGTCCCCTCCTCGGCGCAATTGCTCAAAAGATAAGTAGTTTGGCTTCCTTCCCCGTACCATTTCCCTTCCCCTTTTTTTTTAAATTTTCTTTCAAGCTTTCATGGAGAAGACTAACGGAAACTCTCGACTATTCTTCCTCATGCTCACCCCTTTCTACCTCTCCTTCTTCCTCCATCTACTAGTCTCCACTGTCGGTGACTCTCCCCCTGCTTACGTCCCCTCCGATAACATCCTCATCAACTGTGGCTCCTCTGGTTACTCAACTGGGGCACAAGGCCGGAATTGGACAGGCGACGTGAGCTCACAATTCACACCCTCCGGACAGTTCAACAGATCAGAAACTTCCATCGCCTCTGCACAAGGCTCCGTCGATAAAGTCCCTTATCTCACTGCTCGAATCTTTCATTCTCCATTCACATACACCATCCCCGTCACTCAAGGCCCCAAATTCATTCGCCTACACTTCCACCCCACTTCAGATCAAGCTTCTGATCTAGACCTCTCCAAAGCCTTCCTCTCCGTAACTGTTGGCCCCTACGTTCTCCTACGTAATTTCAGCGCCTCCCTCACTGCTGCTAATCTCCACTCACCTTCCTTCATTAAAGAATTCTGCGTTAACGCGGTAGAGGACCAGAGGTTAAACATAACCTTCTCTCCATTTCCTTATAATACTTCTTCAGATGCTTTCGCCTTCGTCAACGGGATTGAGGTTGTTTCCATGCCCCCCAATCTCTATACTCACGCTCCAGACCCAACTGCTTTCGTCGGCCAGTTCACACCCTTCTCTTTTGACAATAACACCGTCCTTGAGATGCTTTACCGGTTAAACGTCGGCGGTAAGTCTCTTTCACCCATGGAAGATACAGGCATGTTTCGGGCCTGGGATGACGATACCACGTATATATTCGGAAATGTCGGCCAACCGCCCAATCTTTTTGATCCTTACAAGATCAATTACCCAGAACAAGTACCCAACTACACTGCTCCCGAGATCTTATACCGCACTGCCCGGAACATGGGTTTGAACGATACCTTCAACAAGAACTTCAATTTAACATGGCGCTTTCCCATCGATTCTGGGTTTTCTTACCTTTTTAGGCTCCATTTCTGCGAGATTGAAATTAACATAACGGGGCCGCTCCAGAGGGTGTTTTATATATTCATCAATAATCAGACGGCCGATGATCAGGCTAGTATCATCAGTTGGAGCGGGGGAAACATGGTTCCGTGGTATAGAGACTATGTTGTGCTGGTTCCACCAGGAAGCGGGGGCAAGCAGTTTTTGTGGCTCGCTCTACACCCTAACACAAGAGTTACGTATCACTTTGATGCAATCTTAAACGGCTTGGAGATTTTCAAATTGAATAGCAGTGATGGCAATCTCGCCGGACCCAATCCTGATCCTGTTTTTGGCAAGAACCCGGCTCCTGCTCAACAGTCTATCCAACCATCAGGGGGTCACGAGAAGAATCCGACACTGATTATCGTCGCTGGAGGGGTGTTGGGTGGGGTAGTTGCATTCTCTCTTCTATGTTTCTTCACTTTCCGGCGACGGAGAATAGTGAAGGGCTCCGGTACCAGCGATGGAACATCGCGGTGGTTTCTACCTTCGTTCTCTGGAGTGCGGTCTACAAAGAGGACCACTTCATCGCTCCCGTCGGACTTATCTCGTCACTTCTCGCTCTCCGAGATCAAATTGGCGACCAACAACTTCGACGAGAATTTGCTCATCGGCGTCGGAGGCTTCGGCAACGTCTACAAAGGCAAAATCGACGGTGGAGCCACCACCGTTGCGATCAAGCGCTTGAATCCAACGTCGCAGCAGGGGGCCCACGAGTTCCAAACTGAGATCGAGATGCTCTCCAAGCTCCGCCACCTCCACCTCGTCTCCCTGATTGGGTACTGCGAGGACTACAAAGAGATGATCCTGGTTTACGAATACATGGCCCACGGCACCCTCCGTGAGCACCTCTACAAGTCTCATAATCCACCACTCTCCTGGAAGCAGAGGCTCCAGATTTGCATCGGTGCAGCACGCGGCTTAAACTACCTCCATACAAGCGCGAAGCAGACGATCATCCACCGCGACGTAAAGACAACCAACATATTGCTAGATGAGAAATGGGTGGCTAAGGTTTCGGACTTCGGGTTGTCGAGGGTGGGATCAACGGGCGTGTCCCACACTCACGTCAGCACTGTCGTGAAAGGAAGTCTCGGGTATTTGGACCCTGAGTACTACCGCCGTCAGCAACTAACGGAGAAGTCCGACGTCTACTCGTTTGGGGTAGTGTTGTTCGAGGTTCTATGCGCGAGGCCGGCGGTTAACCGAACATTGCCCAAGGAGCAAGTGAGCTTGGCCGAATGGGCTCGACACTGCCATCGGAAGGGGAAACTTGATCAGATCATTGACCCACATCTAAGGGGGAAGATTTCGCCGGAGTGTTTGAAGAAATTTGGGGAGATCGCTGAAAACTGCTTGCATAACCAGGGAATTGAACGGCCGGCGATGGGCGACGTGGTTTGGAACCTTGAATTTGCATTGCAGCTGCAGGAGACGGCGGAGGAGAGTAGCAAGAGTAGTGGGGCCCTTGGAGAGACCGACAGTGAAGAGACTCCGTTCAGTGCCCACTTCCCTTCTAGTTGCGGTGATGACGTGGCGTTTGATCATGATCGACACGCGTCGAATTCTAGGAGCAGTGGGATTATCCTGACGACCGACGGTGGATCGAGCCTCACCAGCAATGATTCTGATAGATTGATGTCGGGTCCTGTGTTTTCTGAGATCTTGAATCCCAAAGGACGGTGAGATCCAATCCTTCCGTGTGCGGAGTAGGGGGCCACTGAAAAAACAGTTGGAACGTTTTTAAGGGATCTGAACCGTCCGATTATTGGTGACTCCAAGTATTAAAAATGAATTTTTGCATATCAGCTGCTAGGTTTTTCATAGTTTTCAAATAAACTGTTATATGTAAACCTTTTGCAAATTAGCTTATAGTTCTCGAACCTTACTTCCAGTAGACTTTCTTTTGAAATTGTTACTAAAATTACTATTGCATCTTAATAGATTTCATAACCTCACATTGTCACACAATTTCTTTAACTGCTTTTGAACTATTGTTAATAAGTTTTAACCCTTATGATTAATTTTTAATTTTTTTTTCTCAAAACCAAAGTTAGTTGCTTTAATCATAAGGGTTAGTAAATCTTAGCCATAGTTAAAGGGAGTTAAAAGGGGATACATTAATTTTTTTCTTCTAAAAACTAGATGCTTTAAACTAGGTTAGTGAACCTTAATCTCAATTAAAGGGAATTAAAAAGGGACACATTAATTTTTTAATATTTTTTTCTAAAAACCATCGTTAGATGCTTTAACCCTAAGGTTAGTAAATCTAAACTACATTTAAAGGAAGTTAAAAGAAGACACATTAATTTTTTTTCTTCTAAAAAGCAAGGTTAAATGCTTTAACCCTAAGGTAGTAAATCTTAGCCATAATTAAAAGGAGTTAAAATGGAGACGTTATTTAAAAAAAAATTCATAATAAATGCTTTTACCCTAAGGGTTAGTAAACTTTAACCATAGTTAAAGGGAGTTCAAAGAGATATGTTCAAATTTTTTTTTGGAAATGAAGTTAGATGCTTTAATCCTAAAGATTAGTGAATCTTAACCACAATTAAAGAGAGTTAAAAGGGACACGTTTCTTTTTTTAAATTATTTTCTAATAGATTTTCTAACCCTAAGGGTTAGTGAATCTTAACCACAGTTAAAAGAAGTTAAAAGAGATGTTCATTTAAAAAAAAAAAAATCAAGGTTAGATCCTTTAACCCTAAGGATTAATGTATTTTAATCAAAATTAAAGGGAGTTAAAAGGGGACACGTTACTTTTTAATTTTTTTTCTCTAAAAATTAAGATTAGATGCTTTAATCCTAAGGGATAGTAAATCTTAACCATAATTAAGAGTTAAAAGTAAACAAATCAGCCACAAGGGTCAAAACTCATTAACCATGGTTGAAGAGAAGTTAAAGAGACTTTGTGAGGTTATGAAATCTATTGAGGACATAACAGTTATTTTAATAACAATTTTAAATGAAAGTCTAACAGAGGTAAGGTTTTTTGGAAAATCATGAATTAATTTGTAAAGGATTTACAAATAAGAGTGTATTTACAAATTAGAAAGAACCTAACAACCGATATGCAAAAACCCGGATTAGAAAGTAGATCCAAATAAAATAACGGTAGGATGGGTGGGACAATATCGTCGTTGAACTTTGCTTTACAGGCATCGGAGTTGTTGACGTGTCGTAGATATTTTTAGCTATATATATATATATATATATATATTTGTGGGTGTTGTGGTTATCAAACAAAGGTGATGGCAAAGAGTTTGAGCTTGACTTCGTTAAAAGCTCAGTTGGATTATATATATAAACCAACTAAAACGTCTAAATATATTCATTTCATTTAAAATTTTAAATTAAATATATTTATTATATACTAGTTCAGATTAATTATATATAATGTAAAATTAACGTGACACTTATATGATACAATAAAATTAAAATCTAATAAATAACTATATCTAATGAATCAAACTGTTCGCGAATCACTCAAATTTGGTTTGAGTTTAAGTGTTAAAGTTCGAGCTCAATTATTTAATAAACAAGCCAGCTCAAGTTTGATTTTCGAATTGATTTACTTAATAAACAAGCTTAACATTCGACTACTCGACTTAGCTTGGCTCAATAACAACCCCATTTGTGGGGCAACAAATTCTATCTGGCGGATGCCCAAGATTAGCTCTCTGGCATCACTCTTTGCATAACTTGTGGAAAGACATTTAAGTAGAGAGTGATAGCATGCATTTCAAATTCTGTTGGGTGGTAAACATACACCTCCCAAGCTCACTACATGTCCTCTTTGACATCTATTAACCATGATTAAGATTCATTCATCACTAAGGTTAAATAATCCAATTTAGTTTTTGAAAAAATATTTTTAAAAACTAACCTTGCTTATGATTCACTTACTCATGTGGTTAATTTCTTTATTTTTTTCTAAAAACTAAGATTAGATTATTTAACCTTAAGGAAGATCAAATCTTAACCACTTCAAAGAGGACATGAGGCGAAATTGCGAGGTGTGCGTGTACCATCGAACGGAATGTACAATGCATGCTATCACTCTCTACTTAAAACCTTCCTACTCGGCATGCAAAGAGTAGTGTCGGAGAGCTAATCTCAGGCATCTGCAGAGAGTCCGTTGCCTATTTGTGTGCGGGCAGCGCCAGACTTGACATAGTTGACTGAAAAGTTTATTTTTTTTTTGGTATGAAAATATATGTTTAGGCCTCAACGCCGGGTTAGGTGTTAGTATTTGTTCGATTAGTGGGCGGGTGGAGAGTATAAACAACTCCCACCCTTGCGGGAATTGAACCCCGGACCTCCCCCTAAAGCAGGGGATTCACTACCATTGACTAATCCAGATTTATGACATTGGTGGCGGTCAATTGAGGACTATGGAGTTCCATCGTTAAATAAAGATAAGCTTTCGTTGGTTGATATTTCTTGTCAAAAATCCTATTTTGTGGAAGACGTGATAAAAGTGTTGTTGAAGGGATCAAAGCTACTCCAATCAACTTCTCCACTAAAGGGCAAAGATCAAAAGAGAGAACGAACTTTCCTTGCATTATTCCGCGTCTGTGTCTTAGAAGACGACAATACGGTCATAAAATATAAGAGAAGAGAAGTCCTCTCTAAGTCTCTATGTTCCTCTCCCAGCATAAATATCTTTAATTAAAAGTCCCAAGATACGGCCGTGGTAGGCAAACAATAATCAGTGGCCTTTTGCAAGTCACCCATCCCAGCACAACCTATGAATTTTTTTTTTAAATCCTAATTTTTTAAAAAACACTAATTTTTTTTTTCATACATTTTGAGAGCAATTTTTTTCCCTAAAAACCAAATTTGGATTCTTGAGCCTTTTACGAGTCGGTGAATCTTAACTACAGTTAAAGAGAATTAGAAGGGTTTTAGTTGGCGCTGTGATAGGCCTTTTATAGGCTGCAAAGGCAGGTCCCTTTGCAGCTGATTATTGTTCGTAGCAGGTTGTCTAATACAAATTTCTTTTATCTTCGTACTTGTAATAAGGAATGTGCCGACTATTCTATTTCCTTCTCTTATTCTGGTTAGTTTATGAATATATTGTCCTATAATCCTTTCTTAAATAAGTGGAGCATGACACTGAAACAATATTAAGTTATAATACAATATCAAGTCAACAGAAGCTATTGGATAATAATGAGTGAATAGGAAGATTATATTACTTAGAGAATATTTATTTGTTAAAGGGCTTATTTATTTGTTAAGGGGCTTGTAGAACCCATCACATCTTCCAAAAAGGAATTGACATACCCACTAGGAGGACTATACGAAAAAGAAAATTAAAAAACGAAGAGCTCTTTTAAATCTATATGGCAGCCTTTTACGGCTTCTCTGCCTCAAATGGCTAAATTGCTGTGAGAGCTCGTCTCATTAAGTCTTTAAAGAGAAATTGATTTATTGATAGTAATCTTGGATGATTTACAAGAACCTTAAGAGAGTTTAAATAATATTTCAAAACTCCTAATATAGAAAGATCTCTTAAAGATAATTCTAATCTAATCTTACCTAAATAAATCCTAAATTCAAATTTAATTGATATTATCTAATTGTGAAGAGATACATTGATAGTGATACAGTGTATCTCATTCACTTTATTACAATAAGATATTCTCTAATATTCCCCCTCAAACACATCTGGATTAAAAATCTTTATGGGTTTGCCGCAACTTGAGTATTCCCTTTGTGAATGAAGAGCAAAACTAACCGTGTTTGGTATCAGAGCGCCATCCACAACCTATTTTGATTTTTTTTATTCCGCTTTTCCGGTAGGTGGTGCCACCACCGCCCGCCAGGTGTGAAACCTTTGGTTTTTATTTTTATTTTTAATAAAAATTCTACTATAATCATCTATACCTTTACAACCCCGTTCTCATACTCATGCCTCATGGTCTCTCATTTTTTTATTCATTTATTGAAAATTTCTCCAACGATAATTTTTTTTAAAATCATCGGTCATACTTCATGTGTTTTGAGAGAAGATCATGACAATCTGATCTAGTGAGCCACCGGTTCCGACACTCAAGAATGAGCGGGATGCGACATAGATGGACTTCACAGACTGACGGAGACCACTAAGCAAAGAAGTATTCGTGAACAAATTATCAAAGAAGATCAAGGGTGAAAAATACTTGACTTGTGACAAACACATGAAGATCTCGATCCTCATATGTTTGAGGGGGAGTATTAGAGAAATATTATGTTAGGAAAATAATGATATAATATTTATGAGATACA
The DNA here is from genome assembly GCA_015143295.1 of Tetracentron sinense. NCBI lineage: Eukaryota > Viridiplantae > Streptophyta > Magnoliopsida > Trochodendrales > Trochodendraceae > Tetracentron > Tetracentron sinense. The sequence continues at coordinate 37,057,379 of CM026560.1, forward strand.
CAAGATCTCATAGACAATATTGAATTAGCATCAATCAAGGGTTTGATTATGATTTGATTAGATTAGATTTCTATATTGAGATGAATGTAATCTCTATATAAACCCTATTAGAGGTTATTGGAATCATCCAAATTATTCAATAGAATTCATTTTCTATCACTCTCATGGGAAACTTTTCATGACGTGGCTCACTCACTTTACAAACTCTGACTCAAACTACTAATAATAGATAAATGATGTTTACTAAGAAAAAAATATAATGGGAAATATAAATAAATAAAGGGATTGTGCCAGAGGATAATATCAACCTCATCAAAGGCATTCAGCTGCGAAACCAATGGTGCATAACACCGCTCGTTTGGTTTGGGATCCAGTTCTCGTGAGAGTGTGCATAGTTGAAAACTTCATCCGTACTAACCTAGAACAAATACAAACCCTGCTAACCGAAAGTAAGAAAAAAATCAACTGGACAAGACACGCTTGTATGGTAGCTTGATTGATGATTCTAAAGAGGTATCCTATGTTAAACCCGGCGGGGCTTTATTTCAAAGGGTATTATCCATTAAACTGACTAGCATGGTTTAACAAACATTCATCGGCAAATCTCCTATATTGGATTTGGAAAATTAATTGCCTGTCCAAATTAGACATTTTGTATGAATAATAACCAGCAACATGCTTCTAACTATAAGTAGCCCCTTAGAATGAGATGGATAAGTGGTGTAATCAGATGGATAAAGCTGATACACCACGGTTGAAACTCGAGCTTTGTATTGAGGGGCTAGTTTTATAATATGGCAAACCAGTGAGAGTATGTGCAAGCCCATTTCCCACAATTTGTTACTTTCTGTCATGAGAGAGAAATATCTTATTTTTATTGAATGAATGTAGGTACACTCACAGCCAAATGATAGAGGTGTTTATCGATAGTCTGGAGAGACATCTCTATGACTGTATGTGAGAGGTCCACGTTAACTAATAAAAAAGAGATAAACTCTGCCTACATACATCCCATTTTTAGCCAGAATAAATTTGTCTGACTCAAAGATTAACTTGAAACTATTCTTATTGAGAAGTGCTCCAGAAACAAGGTTCTTCTTGATGTCTGGTACATGCAAGACATCATTCAAAGTAAGCTCTTTCCCCGAGGTCATCTTCAGAACAACCTTCCCGGATCCTTGAACAGTTGAGGTTGAGGAGTTTCCCATGTAGAGTTTTTCTACAGCAGTAACTTTATGATAGTTACTGAATGCACTCCTATCTGAACAGATATGACGAGTTGCTCTAGTATCTACCCACCACTGTTTGAGATTAATCACCATATTTACTTCTGAAACAACTGTTGACAAGTGCATATCAGAAACATCATCAGTGATGTTCTCTATTTCAGTAATATGTGTCTGAGTGGATCCTTTCTTGGATTTCCCTTGGAAGTTCCGGTTTCTGCAATTCTTTGCTACATGTCCTGGCCTGTTATAAATATAACAATTGCCCTTGAACCTTTTCTGTTGCTTGCCCTTTTGCTTTTGACTTGGACCTGCTTTAGAATGGTTCCTTTTCTTGGACTTATGTTCCACCACATTGGCCTTTGACTCATGAACTTGTTTTCCAGCCTTCCTTTCAGATACTCTATTATCTTCCTTAATTCTGAGTCGGATAATTAAGTCATCTACCCCCATTTCTTTTCGCTTGTGCTTAAGGTAATTTTTGAAGTCCTTCCAAGATGGAGACAACTTCTCAATTACAGCAGCTACTTGGAATGATTCACTTATCATCATTCTTTCTGCATGGATCTCATGAAGGATCAATTGGAGGTCTTGAACTTGGCTTATCACAGTTCTTGAATCAATCATCTTGAAATCAAGAAACCTGCCAATAATAAATTTCTTCATTCCGGCATCCTCTGTCTTGTATTTCTTGTCCAAGGATTCCCACAACTCTTTAGTTGTCTTAATTGGACTATACACATTGTCCAAGCCATTCAGGATGTAGTTCTTGCACAAAAAATCAGCATGTTTCCATGCTTCATTTGCAGCCACTGCCATCCTATCAGATTCACCCTCTTTCAGTGTAGGGGAATCCTCTTGCAGGAATCTTGCAAAATTCAAGGTGGTCAGATAGAACATCATTTTCTGCTGCCATCTCTTGGAGTCTATCCCATTGAATTTCTCAGGTTTCTCACCATGAGCAATGAGGTCAGAAGTGGGGATAGTTGACATTGGGGCGACAATCAGGGTAGTAACAACAGTCTTTCTAGTGTCCATATGTATGTTTAGACTGTAAATAATAATATAAAATAAAATGAATTTTCCAAATTTAAAAACTAATCACATAATTTTACTTGCAATAGTACACTTTCTGTATTGTAGAAAACTAATTGAGGAAACTACTATGCAGAATTTAAGGTTGTAGAATTTCAGATTTAGATTTCAGAATTTGAAATTGAAGTAATCTAAATGCAGAATTTACAATTGCAGAATTTCAGATTTAGATTTTGAAATTAAAGTAATCTAAATGCAGAATTTACAATTGCAGAATTTGAAAATGCAGATTTCAGAATTTGAAATATTAGTATGCAGAATTCTAAAGTGCAGAATCTAATTGCAGAATTCTAAATTGCAAAATTCTAAAGTGCAGAATTGTAAAATGCAAAAATTCTAAATGGCAGAATTTAAACTTGTAGTTTGCAGAATTTTGAATTGCAGGTGTGAAATTGTATATTTCAGAATTTCGAAATTGCAGAATTTCAATTTCAGAATGTGAACTTCAGAAATTTGAAATTAGAGATTGTAGAATTTCAATTTGCAGTATTTGAAGTTACGGATTACAGAGTTGCAGAATTTCAAAATGTAATTGCAGAAATTGGAAAATAGAATTTCAAATTTCAGATTCTATATTAGAGAAATATTATGTTTGAGGGGGAGTATTAGAGAAATATTATGTTAGGAAAATAATGATATAATATTTATGAGATACACAAGATCTCATAGACAATATTGAATTAGCATCAATCAAGGGTTTGATTATGATTTGATTAGATTAGAATTCTATCTTGAGATGAATGTAATCTCTATATAAACCCTATTAGAGGTTATTGGAATCATCCAAATTATTCAATAGAATTCATTTTCTATCACTCTCATGGGAAACTTTTCATGACGTGGCTCACTCACTTTACAAACTTTGACTCAAACTACTAATAATAGATAAATGATGTTTACTAAGAAAAAAATATAATGGGAAATATAAATAAATAAAGGGATTGTGCCAGAGGATAATATCAACCTCATCAAAGGAATTCAGCTGCGAAACCAATGGTGCATAACACCGCTCGTTTGGTTTGGGATCTAGTTCTCGTGAGGGTGTGCATAGTTGAAAACTTCATCCAGTACTAACCTAGAACAAATACAAACCCTGCTAACCGAAAGTAAGAAAAAAATCAACTGGACAAGACACGCTTGTACGGTAGCTTGATTGATGATTCTAAAGAGGTATCCTATGTTAAACCCGGCGGGGCTTTATTTCAAAGGGTATTATCCATTAAACTGACTAGCATGGTTTAACAAACATTCATCGGCAAATCTCCTATATTGGATTTGGAAAATTAATTGCCTGTCCAAATTAGACATTTTGTATGAATAATAATCAGCAACATGCTTCTAACTATAAGTAGCCCCTTAGAATGAGATGGATAAGTGGTGTAATCAGATGGATAAAGCTGATACACTACGGTTGAAACTCGAGCTTTGTACTGAGGGGCTAGTTTTATAATATGGCAAACCAGTGAGAGTATGTGCAAGCCCATTTCCCACAATTTGTTACTTTCTGTCATGAGAGAGAAATATCTTATTTTTATTGAATGAATGTAGGTACACTCACAGCCAAATGATAGAGGTGTTTATTGATAGTCTGGAGAGACATCTCTATGACTGTATGTGAGAGGTCCACGTTAACTAATAAAAAAGAGATAAACTTTGCCTACATACATCCCATTTTTAGCCATAATAAATTTGTCTGACTCAAAGACTAACTTGAAACTATTCTTATTGGGAAGTGCTCCAGAAACAAGGTTCTTCTTGATGTCTGGTACATGCAAGACATCATTCAAAGTAAGCTCTTTTCCCGAGGTCATCTTCAGAACAACCTTCCCGGATCCTTGAACAGTTGAGGTTGAGGAGTTTCCTATGTAGAGTTTTTCTACAGCAGTAACTCTATGATAGTTACTGAATGCATTCCTATCTGAACACATATGGTGAGTTGCTCCAGTATCTACCCACGATTGTTTGAGATTAATCACCATATTTACCTTTGAAACAACTGTTGACAAGTGCATATCAGAAACATCATCAGTGATGTTCTCTATTTCAGTACTATGTGCCTGAGTGGATCCCTTCTTGGATTTCCCTTGGAAGTTCCGGTTTCTGCAATTCTTTGCTACATGTCCTAGCCTGTTACAAATATAACAATTGCCCTTGAACCTTTTCTGTTGCTTGCCCTTTTGCTTTTGACGTGGACCTTCTTCAAAATGGTTCCTTTTCTTGGACTTATGTTCCACCAAATTGGCCTTTGACTCATGAACTTGTTTTCCAGCCTTCCTTTCAGATACTCTATTATCTTCCTCAATTCTGAGTCGGATAATCAAGTCATCTACCTCCATTTCCTTTCGCTTGTGCTTAAGGTAATTTTTGAAGTCCTTCCAAGATGAAGGCAACTTCTCAATTACAGCAGCTACTTGGAATGATTCACTTATCATCATTCTTTTTGCATGGATCTCATGATGGATCAATTGGAGGTCTTGAACTTGGCTTATCACAGTTCTTGAATCAATCATCTTGAAATCAAGAAACCTGCCAACAACAAATTTCTTCATTCCGGCATTCTCTGTCTTGTATTTCTTGTCAAAGGATTCCCAACACTCTTTGGCTGTCTTAATTGGACTATACACATTGTCAAAGCCATTCAAGATGTAGTTCTTGCACAAAAAATCAACATGTTTCCATACTTTAATTGCAGCCACTGCTATCCTATCAGATTCACCCTCTTTCAGTGTAGGGGAATCCTCTTGCAGGAATCTTGCCAAATTCAAGGTGGTCAGATAGAACATCATTTTCTGCTGCCATCTCTTGAAGTCTATCCCATTGAATTTCTCAGGTTTCTCACCATGAGCAATGGGGTCAGAAGTGGGGATAGTTGACACTGGGGCCACAATCCGGGTAGTAATAACAGTTTTTCTGGTGTCCATATGTATGTTTAGACTGTAAATAATAATATAAAATAAAATGAATTTTCAGAATTTAAAAACTAATCACAGAATTTTACTTGCAATGGTACACTTTCTGTATTGCAGAAAACTAATTGAGGAAACTACTATGCAGAATTTAAGGTTGCAGAATTTCAGATTTAGATTTCAGAATTTGAAATTGAAGTAATCTAAATGCAGAATTTACAATTGCAGAATTTCAGATTTAGATTTCAGAATTTGAAATTGGAGTAATCTAAATGCAGAATTTCAGATTTAGATTTTGAAATTAAAGTAATCTAAATGCAGAAGTTACAATTGCAGAATTTGAAAATGCAGATTTCAGAATTTGAAATATTAGTATGCCGAATTCTAAAGTGCAGAATCTAATTGCAGAATTCTGAAGTGCAAAATTCTAAAGTGCAGATTTTAAATTGCAAAATTCTAAAGTGCAGAATTGTAAAATGCAAAATTCTAAATGGCAGAATTTAAACTTGCAGTTTGCAGAATTTTAAATTGCAGATTTGAGAATTCAGAATTGCAGATGTGAAATTGTATATTTCAGAATTTCGAAATTGCAGAATTTCAATTTCAGAATGTGAATTTCAGAAATTTGAAATTACAGATTGCAAAATTTCAATTTGTAGTATTTGAAGTTGCAGATTACAGAGTTGCAGAATTTCAAAAAGTAATTGCAGAAATTGGAAAATAGAATTTCAAATTTCAGATTCTATAATTTGCAAATTAAAGATAACATACAAGAACAAAATATTTGTCTCAAGATTGTTGGAAAATATTGATAAAATTATCTGTATGTTATAATTAAGATATTCAAATTACAAAATCAACAAATATGCAAATTACAGAATTAACAATTAAAATAACTAAATAAAAGATGCAGTGCACTTTACTGATTGAGGCTTGATTTGGATTCAATTTCTTTAAGACAAATATTGCTCCGCTACGGTGGTCACGGTCTGTAGCAACTTGTCTCCCAAGATACAACAATCACACCTCCGGTACTACCACTAGAAACTCAGAGGTACAACAAACCAGCAATGTTAACAGAACTCTCTCTTGAATGCAGACCGACAGTATGCAGAAGAATAATAGGAATGAAACAGATTAGTGAATTTTCGTGCTTCAAAAATGCAGGAGATATGCCTTTAAATAAAGACTGAGGAGATTGTCCAGAAAGATAATGTCTTTTGGGTTTTAGTTTAAATCCTAGTAGACATGACTGTTGGATAATAAACCTATTGGAAACAGTTGAAGTTAAATGAGTTTTAGCCCAAACAAAAAAAATAAATATAGGGCTTGGGCTTAAGGCCCACAAGAAGAGAACCAAGCCAAGCCAAGCCAAGCCAAGCCACAACCAACCAACCAACCAACCAACCAGCAGGACCAGGACCCGGCACGGCTCGGGGCGGGCCGTGTGCGTGTGGTTGGTTCCACCATGGAGCATGGGCTCACTCATTCGCAAAATTTGGGTGCTCCAAGGGCTCACCCTTTACTCCAAGGCAATGGTACATAAACCAACTTTGGTTTCAATAATTTTCCGATGTGAGATTATTATTCTATACCATTCTTTAACTTATAACGCATGTTCAAGTGACCCACTTTGAGATTAATTTCTCATTCACCTCTTCACTGTTTTGGACAAATAAATATACCACATTAATCTCTTCATAGAGGAGAACACGGATCCACTTGGACCCGTCTCAAATACCTACATTTATTTTGGATCAAAGCTTACAAAAAAACCAATTTTTACAAAATACCAAAACATATTTTTTTTTCAACAGTGGACACGTGGCCACCTCAAAGGGTGATAACCGGATTTGCCTCCTTTAATAATAGGACATAGACGAACAACTTCGACAAGAATTTGCTCATCGGCGTCGGAGGTTTTGGCAATGTATACAAAGGAAACATTGACGGTGGAGCCACTACTATTGCGATCAAGCGCTTGAATCTAGCGTCACAACAAGGGGCCCATGAGTTCCAAACCGAGATCGAATTGCTCTCCAAGCTCCTCCACCTCCACTTCATTTTGTTACGATCCTTGATCGTAACAGTGCTAACCTTACGAACCAATTGATAGAAAAGACTAATTAATGGCCACTTGTGAGGGTGGTCGTCCTCCTAAATGCTTCAATTCAATGATCATCCCCATTCAAAGTTACATCTTCTCTTAATAAAGCAAAATTACCTTATTTGATAGAAATCTAACAACTAGGAAAGATACTAAGATATAGATAAATTAGGAAATAAGACGAGAAAAATCTAATTAGATTGCTATTTTTCTAATTAAGGTGCTACTCCAAGAGGGGAGGCTTGATCCTGTGTGAAGCATGCACATGCACTTGCATGGCCATGAGGGTGTGCATCACATTTTCCCTAATCGAGTACTGCGAGGACTACAGAGAGAGATGGTCCTGGTTTACGAACACATGGCTAAGGTTTCAGATTTCGGGTTGTCGTGGGTGGGATCAACGAGCGTGTCCCACACTCACGTCAGCACAGTCGGGAAGAGGAATCTCGGGTATTTGGACTCTGAGTACTGTAAGCATATAAATTTAACGCCTTTCCTTCCCTCTCAACTCTAAGTGTCGAGATAAGGTCCGAGGGTAGAGGAATAATGCTAAATTCATTCTAAGAGTCGCCACCTACTTAGGGGAAGTAGGATCCCAAGATAATCCAAAATGACGGGCCTACGGTCTAGAGTAATCTAGGTAAGAGATCCATTTAAGTCTTGGGGAAGGGATTAGGCACCCTAGGACCCCCATCTAATGATGGTTACCTACTCATTAGGACTAAGCCAAACATTTAAAATCACTTAAAATCTCCTAAACAATTTTTAATTTTGCTAATCAAGCACAAACAATCGTAAATGTGGCGTAAAATTTTTATCCTAGGTTGGGATCGAACCCTGGTTCAGGCTGCCTACTTATCCGGTTAGTTGGAATCAGACCCTAATGGTAGTTCGGGGTGGTGACTGTTTTTATACTCGTTTTGGAGTGTGTGGTCAATTCCAACTTGTGCTTGAGTTGGGGGAAGCGGAGTTGAGATTTATGAATCTCACTTCGGGATTTGGTAACGGGGCTAGGTGCTCATGGGGGAGCGCTAGGGGGCGTTCATTTATTAGGATAGGTCATTTTTGAATTTTGTGGATTTTTTGAATGTTTTTGTTGTTTTGTATTTTTTGATTTTTTAACTAACGGGGTAGGCAAGTTGTTTAGGGTTGAATCCACCTAGGTGCCCGAGATAGGCAAAAAGAAAGAACAAGCTACGGCCTAATCCTATGATTTGCACAGACACAAATGGAGTAAATATTACAGACAAATTAAATAGGGCTCAAAAAAAAAAGAAAACTATATGCACACATGAGCTAAAATACTTAAAAATTTAAATAGGCGGAAAATGATTTGAAATTAAAAAGGGCCAAAGCAAAGCTATTGTACCAAGGCTTATTGACCATTTAATGAGAACTAGTCAATTGGCTTTGGCCCAATAGCGTAACTCGGGATCAAATCTGGCCTAACAAGGGTTTGGAAAGCAGTTAAGCTTCAAAACTGAAGGTGATACTCTAAACCAATGAGTGTGAAATTCCAAAGCAAAATAAAATGGTAATTGCCTTAGCTTAACTTAAACCATAAGTTAGGCTTGGCTATGAGCAAACTACCATTTTAATTGATTTTAGTCAATCAAACAAAAGAATCAAAGTATAGCTTCAAAAGAGAACTCCTCTTTTTCTTTTTTAATTTCTCAAATCAAATATATAAAGTAAAGGGAGGAGGTCTAACCACTAATACCCTGGTTTTGAACAAAACAAAATGCAATAAAACATCTAGACTTCATTTTGAACAAAACCAGATCTTAACAAACACAAGATTCGGCCAAAATTCTCCCCTAGCCTTTACTTTAACTTCAAATCCCAGAACGCCAAACATAAACCGGAATTAACCACGGTTATCCACCACAAACCACGCAAATGAAACAGTTGAGTGAGGAGGTATACCTGACTGTCGTGAGGGTACAGCAGTGGAGAGAAAATCAATGGTGATGTTGCTGATCTGATGCTCCAAGAGAAAAAACGAACATAAACTCAGAGGTGGTGCTGCAGGAGAAGATGACCGGAGGAGAAATCTTGAAGGGATCAGAATGCAATGAAAGGAGGACTGTTGGCCGAAGGTGTGAGCCGATCTTTTACAGATCGAGAGATGGAGAGCTGCTGCCGATGTGGTTCGCCGGAGCTCTACGGTCCCGGCAAAGAAGGTGAGTTCCTCACTACTGGAGAGATCAACAATGGAGATGACTGGAACTGAGGTTGGAGATGCTGTACAGATGAAGACCAAGGGAAGTAAATAAAATAATAATATTATTATTATAAATAAAAAAACCAAATCTACATTTATAAATCCAGATCTGAAAATCTGAATTTATAAATCCAGATAGAAGATGGAATTCGGGAGGTATGAAAGATGAATGGATTACCTGAGATAAAATAGGTGAACAGGGAAGGAGGAAAATCTCACCAGAGCTACTACTGGTTGGAGATAACAGAGGGAGTGAAGATCGAATGCAATGGTGGTGGTGTTGATGGCTGAAGTGCTACTGGATTTACAAAACAACAAAACTAAAAATCCCCATTAGTTAAAAAATACAAAAAAATGAAAAAATACAAAACAACAAAAACATTCAAAAAATCCACAAAATTCAAAAAGGACCTATCCTAATAAATGAACGCCCCCTAGCGCTCCCCCATGAGCACCTAGCCCCATTACCAAATCCCGGAGTGAGATTCATAAATCTCAACTCCGCTTCTCCCAACTCAAGCACGAGTTGGAAGTGACCACACACTCCGAAATTAGTATAAAAACAGTCACCACCTCAAACTACCATTAGGGTCTGATTCCGACTAATCGGATAAGTAGGCAGCCTGAACCAGGGTTCGACCCCAACCTAGGATAAAACTTTTACACCCCATTTACGATTGTCTGTGCTTGATTAGCAAAATTAATAATTATTTAGGAGATTTTAAGTGATTTTAAATGTTTGGCTTAGACCTAATGAGTAGGTAACCATCATTAGATGGGGGTCCTGGGGTGCCTAATCCCTTTCCCAAGACTTAAATGGATCTCTTACTTAGATTACTCTGGACCGTAGGCCCCTCATTTTGGATTATCTCGGGATCCTGCTTCCCCTAAGTAGGTGGCAACTCTTAGAATGAATTTAGCGTTATTCCTCTACCCTCGGACCTTATCTCGACACTTAGAGTTGAGAGGGAAGGAAAGACGTTAAATTTATATGCTTACAAGTACTACCGCCGTCAGCAACTAATGGTGAAATCCGACGTGTACTCGATCGTTTGGGGTGCATGGTGTTGTTCGAGGTTCTATGCGCAAGGTTGGCCGTGAACAGGACATTGCCGATAGAGCATATCTAAGGGGGAAAATTTGGCCAGAGTGTTTGAAGAAGTATAGGGAGATCGGTGCAAACTACTTGCTTGATAAGGGAATTGAACGGCCGACGTGGTGAATTTGCATTGCAGCTGCAGTGTGAAGAAGAAGGCGAGGAGGGTAGCAAGAGTAGTGGGTCCCTTGGAGAGATGGACAGTGAAGAGATTCCGTTCAGTGCGCACTTCAATTCTGGTGGCTGTTGATGATGGTTATTAAAGGATTGACTTATGGGATTTGAATTTAAGAACGTTGTTTATAAAATAATGACACGTGGCTCAACAGATATTCTGATATATTATGAATATATTAAAAGCTGAAAATCCTCTTTTGAGATTTGGTTAACAGAATTCTATGAAAGGTGGTTAGATATAATTTTAGTCATTAATGCTTACTGATAAGTAATATTTGATGTTTTCAAGTTCTTATACCTTTGGTTCTCCTAAAAAAAAGATTCTACTCTTCGATGATATTTTGATCCCTACGCCATTAATGATGATTATAGCCCTTACACACTTGATGACTGATTATAACTCAAACATCCATTCTAGAGGCTTTAATGCCTTTGGATGCTGATTTAGGCTTTAACGCCTTTGGATGCTCAATATGGCTTCAGTGCCTTTCTCTAGCTTTCAACGTCTTTTTGATGATAAGGGGTATGATATGGATTAGTACCTCCCTGTCTACCTTTCTGATGACCTATACCAGAAAGATGATTTGCTTTGTCAGGGGTGAATGGTATGGATTGTTTCCTCCCCGTGGGAATGAGTGTGGCTGTTTCCTCTCATTACCTATTTCAGTGAAGCATGGATTACTTCCTGGGCTGACAGTCAGGGGGAAAGCATTAGGGATAGATTTTTCCTCAGTTTCTCTTAAAGCCTGACCGGATGGGTGTCTTCGTTCAGCACCTCCGTTTTTCCTATTGGACTTGAGATGATTATTATTATTATTATTATTATTATTATTATTATTATCATTATGACCATTATTATTACTTAGAGGAGTGTTGCTGTCTGAACACTTATATATTACCTAAAAAAGGACAGTACACTATGAAAGCGTATGATCTGCTCTCACGATGTAGTTACCAACCGCTTGGGGGGGGAGGATGATGAGTTGTGGTTTGGAGGGCTTAGATAGAATTTGTTAAAGGATGAGTATTATGAATACCGCTTTTAACCTTTGAAGAATGTATTCGAAAGCTTTGGCCATAAAAGCTTAAAGGAGTTATAGTGAAAAACGCATTTATCTTGATAAAATCCAATATTTTCTCTCTAAAGTCGGTTACAAAAACGGTTATGACAGCTGTACAAATGATTTCTATTGATCACCTATAAATAGAGGTGACCCCCTCTTGTTTAAGAAGAGAGATTTTTTCTATTTCTAATAAGATTTCTTGGAGAAATAAGATTTTCTTTATCTTCAACAAAAATTTATAGAGAGAGGAAGTAAAGGATTTATCAAGAAAAGTCCTTTGTTACCATTATTCTTCATTGTTCTTTCTTCTCTCCCTCTGAATCACTTTCTTCTTTCCTCACCTTCTTCATTGTGATTTGATATTTTTGATCTCTGAATCATTTCTTTCAAAATAACTCAATTTAGAACGGTCTGGATAACAGATTTAAGCTAGATTGAGGTTGCAGTGAATCTCATCACTTCAAAATCAAAATCACCCCTCTACATTTGGCGACTCCACTGGGGATTCTGTAACAATTTTGAGAGAAAATTGTGACTAAGAAAGGTGTTTTGTCTCAAGCTCATGTCATACAGGAAGAAAACAGAGAAGAATCTCATACTTCCAGAGTAGAGGTTCCTGATTTTTCTGTCGTTCTTGGGCATTTTCTTGCTCAATTTCAAGCAACCCAAGTACAGATGCAAGCCTAGATACAGGCTATTCAAACTCAGGTAGCAGCTCAGTTGGCAGCCTTAGAGAAACAAATGCAAGAGTTTTTCAAGAAAGTCCGCCATGAAGACAATGTTAACAACTTAGAGGGGTCACAGGAGCATACACCTTCTCCATCTCGGCATGTTGAGGAAAATGATATTCCTCATGATAATCCTCCCAAGAGGATGCAGCTCCTTCTTCACCACCTTGTAATCATCATGAACCAAGAAAGAAGACACTCCTCATACATGACAGCTGAAGATTTCTCTGAAATGTTCGAAAGAGGGCAAGCCAAACACTCTTGACTTTCAAATACTTTTGATGCTAGACCACCTTTTTCAGCAAGGATTATGCGAATGGAATATCCATCAGGATATATCATACCCCAGTTTACCCTCTACAAAGGAAGGACTGGAAATGATTGAGAGCATGTAATGCGCTTTACTGATGCCATAAGTAGGTATGCTAATAATGAGGAATTACGCCTTTGTGAATTTGCCAAATCTCTGACTAATCGTGCTTTCACCTGGTATACTACTTTAGCCCCAAATTCCATTCATTCTTGGGAAGAGATGGTCAGTATTTTTTGTAAGAAAATTTTCTTAGTAGAAGACCGTGTTACTCTCAATACTTTGTCAAAAGAACGGCAGAGGCTTAATGAGGATTTAACGCAATATGTTCGCTGCTTTCGGTATCTGGTTTTAGACTGCCATGAACAAACAACTGAAGAACAGCTTGTACAAGTATGTGTGGATGGGGCAGCAAAGGAATACAGAGCTTATTTGGAGGTAGCCAATATCTCCTCTTTTGAGAAACTTTATGATATTTCTCAAAGGCTCAACACAGTCATATCTAGGGCAGCTCCACCAAGGTATGAAGATAGATATGTTAGGAGGGACAAGAGAGAGTCAGCAATGGCGGCTAAAAATTCTGGAAGGCGGCCATTCCAAAGAAATTCATCTTATCAATCTAATAAAAGACCAAAGTTTAACCCAGAAAATGTTCCACCGCCTTTTCCCTGCAGTATGGTGGAAGTGCTGAGTATTGTGGAAGTTTGGATTGCTGATGGTGTTCTGTACTTGCTATCACCATTCCAAAATCCTACAGAAGAGGACAAACAAAGTAGCAAATACTGTGTGTATCACCAGACTGTACGCTATTCAACAAAGGATTGCTTCTCTCTAAGGCGGATTTTCAATGACAAAATAGCTACTGGACATTTGAAAATTTCAACAACTCCTGAAGGGTCTTTCCATCAGGATCCTTTACCAGACCACAAAGGTAAAGATGTGGTTGTTATGGTTTGTCATAATTCAAATAGTATGGAAGAAAAGGAGATTGAAGAAGAAAATATCTCTAATGTCCCTTTGGCAGTTGAAACTCTTTCATAGAGTTCAAAATTTAAGAATTTCCTTGACCAAATGCATTTCTCAAAAGCGGCAAGAATAGTTGCTAAAGCGGCTTTGACAGCAGTTGCAGAGGCTCACTCAGAACATTGTTTTCTTGCTTATTCAGCCACAAGAAAGGCAATGCTAGAAGTACAAGATGTAAGTTTCATTGTCGATGATATGAAAGCTTCATCAATAGCCCACAACAAACCTTTGTATGTCACAGCTTTAATAAACTCTATTGAAGCAAAGAGGGCATTGATAGACCCTGGTTCTTCTTTGAACCTCATCCCATTATCAACAGCGGTGACAATGGGATTAGATCATTCAAAAATCTCGAAGTAACCTATAGAAATATTAGGATTTGGAGGACAATGTCAGAATACCATTGGCTATGCCACTATCAATCTTCAAGTAGAGCCAATCAATTCAGCAATAAGATTTCATGTCATTGAGGCTAATGTAAGTTATCATATTCTTCTCGGTCGTCCTTGGATCCACAAATTCCAGCTAATACCATCAATATTTCATCAGTGTATCAAGGGAATATACAAAGGCAAAGTCATCAGAATACCAGCAACTGCTATGCCATTTGGTAAAGCAGAGGCTCATGTCTCAGAAGGACTGTTTTATGATGAGTTAGTTGAAGAAGGTGAAACTGCTTTTGAAATGACCAGAAGAATTAAACTATCATCTTCTATCTCATCAATGCCATCAGAGGATTCAATGGCGTCAAAGAGACCACGAGACGAAAGCGTAAAAACAAAAGCTCAAGGAGGTGGTATTACCAAGGAGCCAAGGATTGGATGTTGCAAGAGGGTGGTACAACCAGATGGAAAGATTGTCTACATCTTATGACAACCAGAGGAGTCTGACTCATCAAAGAAGGATCAGACTCCCATAATGAACCAAGTATTTTAAATAGAAGAAACAAGTGAAATTGGAGAAGCACCAGAGCAGATGCAGGATGGTGTAAAGGCGGTACAAGAAATTCTTGAAGAGATAAATCTTGCAGAAAACCCATCTGAAAAGCGTCTAGTACTTATCAGTTCCAAACTAGCCCAGAAGAAAAAGAAGAATTGATAAGTTTACTAAAAGAATATAGGGATATTTTTGCATGAAATTATGAAGAAATGCCGGGGTTAGATCCTGCATTGGTCACACATAAGTTGAATATTGAGCCACGGTATGTACCAGTAAAACAATTGCCAAGGAAATTCAGACCAGATATTGAAAATCAAATCAAAATAGAAGTAGAAAAGCTTCTGAAAGCCGATTTTATTAAGCCCATTCAACACCCTACTTGGCTAGCCAATATTGTACCAGTTAAAAAGAAGAATGGTCAAATACGTTGCTATGTTGACTTTAGAGATTTAAACAAAGCATGTCCAAAGGATGAATTCCCTTTACCCAACATGGATTTGTTAGTTGATGCAACGGTAGGCTATGACGCCTTTTCATTTATGGATGGTTATAGTGGGTATAATCAGATCAAGATGGCAACAGAAGATGTAGAAAAAACCGCATTTCGGACACCCATTGGAAACTTCTATTATACAGTAATGCCATTGGGATTAAGGAATGCCGGAGCTATTTATCAAAGGGCTATGACAACCATTTTTCATGATATGTTCCATAATACAGTAGAAGATTATGTGGATGACATTGTTATCAAGTCTCAAAAGCGTCAGAGTCATGTTGATGATTTAAGGAGAGTTTTTCAATGATGTCGCCAGTATCAGTTAAAAATGAATCCATTAAAATGCGCTTTCAAGGTTTCAGCAGGTAAATTTTTGGGGTTCATTGTAAACATGCATGGCATTGATGTTGACCCAACCAAAGCTCAAGCAATTGCATCCATGATGGCCCCAAGCACAGTTAAAGAGTTAAAAAACTTTTTGGGAAGAGTATCCTACATAAGAAGATTTATTCCAGGGTTGGCAGCTGTCATAGTACCTCTTATGCCACTCTTACGGAAGAATTGTGAATTTAAATGAGAAGCAGTGCATGAAAGAGCTTTTAAACAACTTCAACAGATGATGAGTTCAACTGCTACCATGATGGCACCTATACCAAAAAAGCCTTTGGTCTTGTATTTAGCTTCAACAGAAACCACTATTGGAGCTCTCCTAACTCAAGAAGATTTGTCTGGCTCTGACCGACCAATCTATTACCTCAGTAGGATTCTCAGAGATGCAGAATTAAGATACCCTCGAGTTGAAAGAAGTTGTTTATCTCTGATCTATACTTTACAAAAATTCTGTCATTATTTACTGTCTCATAAGATTTTTCTAATAACAAAATCTGATCCAATCAAGTATCTCATGTCAAAGCCAGTTCTTTCAGGACGAGCAGCTAAATGGCTTCTTTCATTATAAGAGTTTGACATCACATGTCTTTGCCCTCGTGCTATCAAATGACAAGCAGTAGCAGATTTATTGGAAAATTTTACAGGAAATGATGATCTGACATTAAAGGAAGAACTACCAGGAGAATTGCCTGAGGCAATGATTATTGAAGCAACAGAAGAATGGCTCATGTATTTTGATGGATCTAAAACTATGGATTCTGCTGGAGCAGGTATTGTATTAAAAGCTCCCGGAGGAGAGGTAATATTTCTTTCTTTCAAATTAGATTTTTCTTGCTCTAACAATATAGTAGAATATGAAGATCTTCTCATAGGTTTATCAATTGCTAAGGAAATAAAGGCCAAGAGAATAAATGTAATGGGGGATTCTAATTTTGGCAATTAGCCAAATGGAAGGGTCATTCAATGTAAAGGATATCGGTTTAGCTCCATACAGAACAGCGGTTCAAAGAATAATGACCAGTTTTGATATGGTGGAATTCAAGTATCAAGAGCGTACAGGAAACCGCCATGCTGATGCACTTGCTACCTTGGCGCCAAAATTAACATTTGAATGAGGATATTCTCAAGTAGTAGTCAAAAGGCGTACAATAGCTACACCTCTAATGGAGGAATTATGTGAAAAAGAATCAGAAGAAGTAGATTGGAGAGAACCAATTTTGACAGATATTAACCGCCTTCATGATTCAACTACAGTTCCTACTACAACATTGAAAGTCTTAAAAAATTTCATGCAAATAAATGGGGATTTATATTTCAAAAGGCCTGAAGGCATCCTGATGAGATGTGTTGGTGCAAAAGAGGCTAAGAAGCAAATGATGCAGGTTCACACAAAGATATGTGAGTATAATCCCTTTGTCAGTCTATATAGAAGGTTACAGCGTTTTGGATATTTTGGCCAACAATGGAGAAGGATGCTGCTATGATGAAGAAAGAATGTCCTGATTGTCAAATACTGCCAGATAGAGAAGAATGTTACTTCACAAACTCTTGGGAAGATTGGAAAAAACCATATAATGATTACTTCACAGATGGAATAATGCATGTTGATCCACAAGAAGTCTTCAAGTTTAAGAAGAAAGTTGCTAAATTCTATTTTGACAAAGGACAATTATTCAGGAAAGGGTATAGTGGTATTGCTCTTAAATGTTTTTCTGGAAAAGAAATTGAACTAGCACTACATGAAGCTCATAGTGGAGATTGTAGAGTTCATCAAGGAAAAAGAAAGCTGTTTCAACACATTTTGGGACTGAGATATTATTGGCCTACCATGGAAGCAGATTCACATCTATATGTTCAAAGCTGTCATTAGTGTCAAATTAGGGAAAATCTTATTCATGCACTTGCACAGTCTTTACAGTATGTTTCTACACCCTGGCCCTTTCACACTTGGGGGCTAGATTTAATTGGACCTATTAATCCTCCTGCTGAAGGACATGTTTGGATCCTTGTGGCTACTGAATATTTCACCAAGTGGGTAGAAGCTATACTATTAAGAAAAGTTACAGGTATCATGGTGGCTAAATTTATTAAAGAAAACATCATTTGTTGCTTTGGAATACCAAGGGAAGTTGTCACTGATAATGGAACGCCTTTCATAAATTCTAATGGGAGAGAATTATTGGAAAAATATGATATCAAGGACAAGAAATCAACTCCTTATTATCCTAAAGGGAATAGGCAAGCAGAAGCTACCAACAAGACTATTTTGAAGATAATTGGAAAAATGGTAGAAGGAGCCCATAAGAAATGATGTGAAAAGCTTCCAATAACACTCTGGGCTTACAGAACTTCAGCAAGGACTGCAACAGGTGTTACCCCTTTTTCTCTAGTATATGGGACAGAAGCTGTTGTACCTTTAGAAATCAAGATACCATCTACAAGGATTGAAGTATTTGATGGAGAAATGGCAAGTCTTCAAGCTGCTAGACTAGCTCAATTGGAAGTTATGGATAAAAAGCGTGAAGTTGTAGCCATAAAGATAAAAGCATATCAAATGAGAGCTGCTAAAGCGTATGACAAATTCGTACAACATAGAGTCCTTAAAGAAGGTGACTTGGTCCTCAGAATAGCTATTCATGTCAGGAATGGTACAAAAGTAGGGAAGTTTACTCCTAATTGGGAAGGACCATTCTTAACAAGACAAAGCTTTGACAGTGGCTATTGTCTCCTATCTACGCCATCTGGTGAAGTATTACATGATCCTATTAATGTAAAATGGTTAAAGAAGTACTATACTTAATAGAAGGAATAATAAAATATTTTCATATTCATTAGATTGTCAAAATTTACAAAAGTCAATAAAAGAAACGCTTTTACAAAATCTAAGATGTAAAGCCTTTCTCATTTAGAGATACAAGTCTCTCAGCAGAAGCTCTTAGACGAGTATATTCTTCATGATCTGCTTTAATCTCTTATTGTAAAGCTTTTAGATTGTCTTGAGTTTCTTTTATCTTATTTTCCTTTTCTTCTAACATAGCCTAGTGGCTGGCAATTTCCTGATGAATAGCATAAACACTATCTTGATCACTTAGCACCGTTTTTTTAAGTTCTTCTGCCTTAACTATTTTACTTGTGTAGGAACTGTTCAGCTTTACAAAATTCTTGGCTTGAAAAAATGTGATAGATAAGCTGTTCAGGAAATCTATCAACCACCTCACATTGACATTAATATCTTCAAGCTCTTTCAACTCTTGTCCTCATTCTTCAAAAGTCTTTATTCTCAGGAGCGAAAGTTGAGGCTTGATGTCTTTAACTCTTCTAATGATAGAGCATACTGTCTCTATACAGCCTGCTCTGATGATAGAGTTCTTCAAAGAACAAGAGGAAGTGATGTCCTGATAACGCCTTACTATCTCTATCCATAATGGGATTGAATTTTCAGATACAGGATACCGCTTCAGAATTTCATCAAAAGAATCTGCTGATGGCAAGTTAGTTGAAATAGAAGGAGTAGCAACATCTTCACTCACAAAATTTCCCATGAAGGTGGATAATCTGATGAAGTGGTTCCTGGGAAAGTTGTTGCATAGAGAACAGAACCAGTGTTTGTCACTTCTTCATTTGTGATAATGGCTTCATTTGTAGCAATGGCGGTTTCCATAGTAGTATCAATAGCTTCAGTACCTTCAAGAACACTTTTTGGAGCTGCCTCTGTGCCAGTAGAAATCCTTTCATCAATAATATTCTCTTCAACATTCTGCTCCAAATGACTAATAATAACGCTTTCAACAGAAGCAATCACTTGAGCACTTATGCTCTCAGTAGAAGGCACTGGTGGATGAGCGCTTTCATCAACAGAATGAGTAATATCGATGGAAGAAGAAATTTTTGTAATTATTTCAGGAAGATCTTCAAGAGGTTGTTGCTCTAAATTATGAACAACAGAAGAGAAGAACGCCATTTTGCTGGCTGAAGGAGGATCCACTTCCATAAGTTGCTCTGAGGCTTCAGTTCCAACAATTCCTACACCGGAAATATTCCCTGTATCGACCTCAACAACGTCTGACCCTTTGTCAGTTGAGGCATTATCAAGGGTAACTCCAACTATATCAGAAGCAAATATAACATTATCTTCAACAGTAGCAGATTCCAGTATTTCAACTTGAGCGCTTTCAGAAGGATCTTCAAATAAAATATATATTGTCAAAACGCTTTTTTAATGATGTGATGAGTTAAAATATGAATCCCTTGTATGTAGGAGATTAAAACCTAAAAAAAAAATTATTACTAACCTGCGCTTTCAGAATTAGCAATAGTAGTAATTTCAACCATGAGCGGTGATGAGGTCTGCACATTCCTTTGGAAAAGAAGTGATTTCGCTTTGATAGCTTGTGATCTCATCCTTTTTCGAGAAGTCAAGGCTTTAGCTATATCAATAGTCCTAGCAGGATTTGCAATCTTCAGAGCACTGGGAGCTTTAGCAGGTTGCTTCTCTTTCTTAGAAAGCGGTGAAGAACTAGGATCGCTCTGAGGCCAAACATTGACCAAATTTTCAACTTGCGCTCTTGCTTCGGCTGATGGAGGGAAGGGGATATCAGCAACATTGTCTTCAGGAATACTAAGTCCTACTGGAGTAGATGGAGTTCCGGAGCTCCCTACGCTAGCATCCGCAGACGGTGTTGTCTCCTCTTGAAACAAAAAAGCTTAAGCATTTTTTGAAATTTTTTATTGTAAGTTTTGTTTGCGGAGGGATAATGGTTCATTATCTTCCTTTTCTCCCTCACTTTCAAAAGAGGAGTCCTTTAATAGAGCAAAATATGCATGATAATTTTTTTTTTGAAAAGCGTGTATATAAGAAAATTTTATTAAGATTATGTGTACTTACTAAGGGACTTTCTTCTTTATTGTAGTTTTCTTGATTCTAGACACTTTTGGAGTAGTCGCCTTTGGAGCAGTAATATTTGTAGGCTGCGGAGGGGTAATGTTTTCCTCTCGAACTTTAGAAGGGCCTCCACCAGCAGACTTTGATTTTGGTTTCTTGGGCAAAGAGGCTACCACTTTCCCTTTCTTGCTTGCACCAGGGGGCTCCTTCAAACACTTTTCTTTATCTATAGCTAGGTTCACTGGTTGACTGATCATTGGCGGACTCTGAATAAAAGCTTTGAAGGTACCAATGCAAGCTTTCCAGAAGAGCTGATAGTTCTTTGTACATCTGCCTACTCTGTGTTCCCCGGCCAAGTAGAAACCGGCAACAGATGGCCTCAAGTTTGAAGACCAGCTCTCCAGAATGAAAGCTTTCATAGTTCTCTTCAAGGAGAAAGATTCAGCTGCACCGTCTGGAATGCCTTGATCAAGCCCAAATTGCCTCAGACATCGATCAATGTTGTAAGACTCAAGGCAAAAACTGTTTGTCTTGCCGCCATCAATAGTAAAAAAACCTACCAGATGACACTTAGATAAAATGGCAAAGCAATGGAGGGTCTTCAGTGAAATCTCTGCCCGCTCTTCAGAATTTGCACCCAGAAAATCCAAAGGCTCTTCAAAATGATAAGAAATTCTTTCAATTCCTTTCAAAATCTCAATATATGGTCTGAAACAGAAATGTTTCTCCTTGTCAATGAAATAAAAAATTAGAGCATCTTTCTTTCTCGATACGCTACTCCACCGCCATGCTCTGGGGCTTGGAATTTCTTCAGCAGAAGTATCATTAGCTTGTAGAGGAGAAAACTGTCTAGCTGAGGGCGCATAACCAGGAAAGCGCTCCCATAACCACATCCGAAGAAAAGCGGTATGGACAAACATTTCTATATTATAAGTACTCGCTGACCAAGCTTGACATTTGTGAATCTGATCTAAGTTCTTGTATAAAGTTCCCAAAAAATATATTCCCAAGGGGAAGCTTTGACCATCCGCAAGGCAGAAAGCCAAGGGGAATAGTCTGTCCAAAACCTTATCTGTTGGAGCACCTTCAAAGACATACCTTGACAGCCACATGCTTATGAACGCTCTCAGTTTTAGAGGTGACTCGTACTCCTTCCCATACTTGTACTCTCTAACTCCTGTCTCCTTATTTACAAGCCCCTTTTCTCTGAAAAATAACGTACCCAGCCATAGAAATTTGGCTGCCTTGCATGAGATTCTTTTGCACTTCCCCAGACAGGGTTTACTCTTGATTCCCAAACTAATGCATGGAGAAGCCTAGACGCTTTTACTTCTTCTTTAGTTAAAACAATATTTTGAATGTCATTATTCCCAAAAACTGGTAATCTCCATAACGCTATCACATCTTCTAAAGTAGGGATAATTTCTCCCCATGAAGTAATAAACGTATGAGTCTGACTGTTCCATCTGGTAACCAACTGTGATAAGCTATCTGTATCCTTTCTAACTTCAAAATCCTTTGAAAGCTCTATGGCTTTTAAAATTTCAGCAGAATGAAGCTTAGGTCTATATTCTTCATGAGTAAGTATGTAATCACACCAAGCTGTCCATTCTTTGGTGCAACTGCTATGGGAACTAAAATTAACTTGTGAAAGCGGAAAATCTTTCCTCTTTACTCTAAACATAGTAGTGACAAAAGGCGATTGACAAAATCCTTTAGCTCCATCAATGTCGGCATAAGATAAAGCCCATCCATCTGGTGGGATAGCGGTATCTCAGGAATGATGCATAACTGAATCCCAAAATTCATTACTTAAAAGATTTTTTTGAGAAGAAGAAGCCATAGATGAAAGCGTAAAAATGTTGTAGAAATAAAATAGATTACAGTGTGTTTTTTTTTTTAAAAAGGAATAAAAAAATATATATGAATGATGAATGAAATAATACAACACGAAGATGATTAAAGCTACTGAAACAGAATAATGAACAAAGACAAAAAGGAAGATAAACAGTAAATAGTAGAATGAAAAGAGAAAAGGAAAAGAGGAATCAAAAGGGAGTAAAAAGGCTTACCAGAAACTTGAAAGGTATTTAGAAATTCCAAATGGAGATAAAACTCTTGATTCCTTAAAATAAACGGCAAAGAAGCACCAAGAAGCTCGATCACAGAAGAAATGAATAAACTCAAAGTATACTTGCGTGAAGAAGAAGATGAACAATGAGTAATAATGAACTAATTTTGATTTTTATACTGCTTAAATCATTTATGATGCACGGTTCTCGAGAAGCACGTTTTGGTTCAAATTTTGAAAAAGGTATGATCATGATGACCCTGACAGGCTGGCTATGTAATCCTATTCGTTAAGGATTTGGTAAGTTACTGTTTCAAGTAGAAATTGAAAAGACAGTTTTTCAATGTTGAGATGCCATATTTATGATAAGCATATTATTTAATGATTTAAAAATCTTCTTTGAATAAAGAGTGTTTTTGTCTGCTCAGACGCCTTTGGTATTGTCAAACCTAAAGGCGCCCTCATAGACAGGGGGCTAAATGTTGATGATGGTTATTGAAGGATTAACTTATGGGATTTGAATTTAAGAATGTTGTTCATAAAATAATGACACATGGCTCAACAGATATTCTGATATATTATGAGTATATTAAAAGCTGAAAATCTTCTTTTGAGATTTGGTTAACAGAATTCTATGAAAGGTGGTTAGATATAATTTTAGTCATTAATGCTTACTGATAAGTAATATTTGATCTTTTCAAGCTCTTACACCTTTGGTTCTCCTAAAAAAAGATTTTACTCTTTGATGATATTTTGATCCCTACGCCATTAATGATGATTATAGCCCTTACACACTTGATGACTGATTATAACTCAAACATCCATTCTAGAGGCTTTAATGCATTTGGATGCTGATTCAGGCTTTAATGCCTTTAGATGCTGATTCAGGCTTTAACGCCTTTGGATGCTCAATATAGCTTCAATGCCTTTCTCTGGCTTTCAACGCCTTTCTGATGATAAGGTGTATGGTATGGATTAGTACCTGCATGTATACCTTTCTGATGACCTATACCAGAAAGATGATTTGCTTTGTCAGGGTAGAATGGTATGGATTGTTACCTCCCCATGCGAATGGGTGTGGCTGTTTCCCCTCATTACCTATTCTAGTGAAGCATGGATTACTTCCTGGGCTGACAGTCAGGGAGAAAGCATTGGGAATAGATTTTTTCTTAGTTTCTCTTAAAGCCTTACGGGATGGGTGTCTTCGTCCAGCACCTCCGTTTTCCCTATTGAACTTGAGATGATTATTATTATTATTATGATCATTATTATTACTTAGAGGAGTATTGCTGTCTGAACACTTATATATTACCTCAAAAAGGACAGTACACTATGAAAGCGTATCACCCGCTTTCACGATGTAGTTACCAACCACTTGGGGGGAAGGATGATGAGTTGTGGTTTGGAGGGCTTAGATGAAATTTGTTAAAGGATGAGTATTATGAATACCGCTTTTAACCTTTGAAGAATGTATCCGAAAGCTTTGGTCATTAAAGCTTAAAGGAGTTATAGTGAAAAATGCCTTTATCTTGATAAAATCTAATATTTTCTCTCTAAATTCGATTACAAAATGACAGCTGTATAATTGATTTCTGTTGATCACCTATAAATAGAGGTGACCCCCTCTTGTTTAAGAAGAGAGATTTTTCCTATTTCTAATAAGATTTCTTGGAGAAATAAAATTTTCTTTATCTTCAACAAGAATTTACAAAGAGAGGAAGTAAAGGATTTATCAAGAAAAGTCCTTTGTCACCATTATTCTTCACTGTTCTTTCTTCTCTCCCTCTGAATCAATTTCTTCTTTCCTCCCCTTCTTCATTGTGATTTGATATTTTTGATCCCTGAATCATTTCTTTCAAAATAACTCAATTTAGAACGGTTTGGATAACAGATTTAGGCTAGATTGAGGTTGCAGTGAATCCCATCACTTCAAAATCAAAATTACCCCTCTACAGTGGCGATGATGACGTGGTGTTTGGCCATGCGTCGAATTCTAGGAGCAGTGGGATTATGGTTGTGAGTGCAAAATTCATTCTTGCCTTCAAGTTTCCTCCATTGTTGTATGGAGTTTATTGTGGGGACTATCATTCCAAACTAAGTAAACTCAGACTGTTAAATTACCTTCCCTGTATTGGGGAAGAACCTCTGATTAAGATGAAAAATAAAAGAAGAACAAAGATTTGAATAAAGTATATGTATTTATTCAATGGGGTTGCCCAGTTTCCATGTAGGCGTTACAAGTGCCTCATTGACGTATTTTTATGTGCAGAAAAGAAAAGAAAATGGGGTGGCCATTTTATAAGGCTCACCAGATGTTCTCCGTAGCAGGAGAGATCTTCTTCTTCCTTGCTTGCTTGCTGTTGTACTTGCTGTTTGAAGGAGATGAGAGAGTTTTTCTCTTTCTTCTGGGTGTTTTCCGTATTCCCTCATGTATTTTTGCGTGTGTTTTTCTCCTGTGTTTCTTATGAGAAACATACCTTTTATATGTTTGAGAGAGAGTCCTTTTTGGGACTCCCTCTTTGACTCCCTTATTTTAGGAAAGTCAAAAGGGGCTCTCCTCTTAGAGAATGCCAGCTTACGGGTCTCCCTTATCTGGGAGAGTCCTCAAGCTCCAGAGAATCCTCTTCCTTTTTAGGACTCTTGTACCAGGTTTCTCCTTTTGAGGGGAATCCTAGTACTATTCGAAAAGGAGGATGTTTAATCACATCATTTCCTAAGATATAGGACATAGTCCTAATCCTAAAATAATCATGGGGTTCCATGTGGCATCCCATGAGATTTTAAAAGAGGAGATCCTTATCTTGGGATCCCCACAGCTTGACAGAGAATCCTTTTTATCGAGGATTCTCTACCCCCATGACAGTTAGATATTGACTGTCAGCTGGGACAGACTGACCTAGGTCAGTCCACGGACCAGGGTGAGACCATAGGTCTCACCCACGGATCACAAGGTGAGACCATAGGTCTCAACCACGGATCACAAGGTGAGACCATAGGTCTCAACCTCTCGGAGGCTAACACCAAATATGATCTGAGGGGTTTTATCCTCATGGATGGGATAGGTATCAACCTCTCGGAGGCTGGCACCAAATATGATCCGGGGGGTTTTATTCTCACGGATGAGACAGGTGTCAACCTCTCGGAGGCTGGCACTAAAGTTGGATCCATGGGGTTTTGTCCTCAAGGATGAATATGTGTCAGCCTCTCGGAGGCCAACACTTAATATTGGATCCGTGAGATTTTGGTTCTCACGGATGAGGTATGTATCAGCCACTTTGGGCGCTATTATTTAGGGTGGATCCGTGAGGTTTATCCTCACGGATCAACTCTGCTGTTGCTTAGCTGGGCAGCATGGTGCCAGCCATCATCATTTAATGCTGACAGCTAAAGGTACTGTGCGTGCCACAGGCACGCATGAACCCAAACCGTCTCTCCAAGAGGCTGAGATCAGGTGTGTGCCATTGCACACATACCTGGGCAATGGACGGTGAGATTTTCACTACACACAAATGCCCCTCAGGATCTAGATGGTTGGAAATAATCCATCCATCTAGATCCTGACACCTGGCAATGATGATCGAGGGGTGTAACCGCCTCCACTTAATATTTTATGGGAAACCCACTGGGTTTCTTTAATCCGTAGTTCAGGCAAATGCCACTGAGGGCAAGGGAGGGTGTCCCTGAAAAGGCTATATAAAAGAAGTGCTATTAGGCTCAAGGGGCTAACTAGCGAATTTCATTTAAATTGTAAACAGGTTATATGGAAAAAGAGATAAGGAGTGTGCCAAGAATGGCCTCCTGTCATTTCCTAGAGAAACTACAAGTGTAAAGTGCCTATCAGATCTAGAGTCTAAGTGTAGTATCGTTTGATTTTGTCCATGTTGATGGGCTTTGGGAGGTCTTTGTCATCTATACGTCTAAGTCGAAGGGTGCCACCTGAGAATTTGTCTCGGACGATGTATGGGCCTTCATAATTGGGAGCGAACTTGCCTCTCAGGTCAGGGCGGTTTGGCAATATTTTTTGGAGAACCAGGTTGCCGATCTCGATGCTTCGCAGCTTGACTTTCTTATTGAATGCCCTAGCCATACGCCTCTGATAGGCCTGAGACTGATTGATGGCTTTCAGTCACCGCTCTTCAATCAGATTCAGCTGTTCATATCGGGTCTGTGCCCATTCTGCTTCTGCTAGCTCTGCTTCCATTAACACTTAGAGTGATGGAATTTGTACTTCAACGGGGAGGACTGCTTCCATATCATAGGCCAGAGAAAATGGTGTTGCCCTAGTTGAGGTTCGGATGGACGTTCTGTAGGCCATGAGTGCATAGGGGAGCATCTCATGTCAGGTAGAGTAATTGTTTGCCATTTTCTCAATGATTTTCTTTAGATTTTTATTGGAAGCTTTAATTGCTCCACTGGTCTGTGGCCTGTATGGCATAGAATTGTGATGCTGGATCTTGAATTTCTGGCAGAGGTCAGTCATCCCCTTGTTGCAGAAGTTGAGAGTATTGTCTGTTAAAATCTTGTATGGGACCTCATATCGGCAAATGATATCCCTTTTCAGAAAACGCTGAACCACTGAGGCTGTGACATTGGCATTGTGAGCGCCGGATTTCACTCCCTAAAAACATCTCACGGGTTTTAAAGAGTCGCCACCTATTCATTCAGAAGGGATAAGTCCCCCGAGTTTTGGATAAGGTCTTGGTCTGTGAGAGAGATCAGGGTAAGGGGTTCGGTTAAGTCCGGGGAAGGTGTTAGGCACCCCGAGGCTTCCGTTTTACAACGGTTTCGTACTCCCCGGGTTTAAGCCAACTAAAGTTAATCTTGATTAGAGTGCCGAAAGGTTTAAGTTAACACTAATCCAAGAAGGGAAAAGCTAACTGGGGTCGGGCCCGTGTTAGGCTACTTAAGTACTCACAGGGTGAGATTAGACCAAGCATAGTTCTGGCATGTGAGCCTGTGCCGAGGCTAGGGGCGTGTGTGTGTGCACCAAGGGTGGTTAACATGGACTTGTTCGGTAGACTAGGGTTGGTTGACCGAGGAAAGTCAAGTGCAAGGGATGTAAGCCCGATAGGCTTAGGGTGTAGTCCGATAGACTAGGGCGGAGTCTGGACCAGGTTAGGGTTGCTAACCAGGATTAGGCCGAACTAACCGTAGTTAGGGTTGCTAACTACAGTAAGGGGAGGTGAATTGTAATCCGGTAGGCTAAGGGGAATCCCGGTAGGCTGAGGTAAGTCAGGTAGACTTGGTTTTAGGCCCGGTAGGCCGTAAACCGGAGTTAACTGTGATTAGGGTTGCTAATAATGAGTTAAGGGGATTCTTAACTGTGTTAGGGTTGCTAATCACGGTTAGGGAGAGGGCCAAAGTCAGGTTTATGATCCGATTGATTTTAGGAATTTCTGTTTATTTTTCCAAAGTTTGTGGGGTTAAGAGCTGCTTAACCGGAGGTGGATTTAACCATGGTTAAGGGTCTAGTATAGTCCAAGGTGGGCCCAGGGGGCTAGGCAGGGCCTAAAGTGGCCTCCTACCAGGCCTGGGCCCCTGCAAAAGCCTAGAATAAAATCACTGTTTAATGTTGGTAATTGGATTACCGACATTATGAACAGTGATTTTAAGCTGTACTTTTGCCACTGTTAACTAAGGGTTAAGGCGTAACCCAGGGTGAACTAGGGTAGGGGAGTACAGAGGGGACTCCTCGGAGTCTTCAGGTCAAGTGTGGGCCCCAGGGGATGCTTGGAGTGGGCCCCACAAGGTTACAAAGGTGTTGCATCAGGCAGTTCATATTGGCGGTAGTTATTCTACTGCTAATCTGAAAACAGGCGAAAAACAGAATGTCGGTAGAGGTTTCACCGACATTCTAGAAATAGCTCAAAACAGGAATGGCGGTACTGAGTTTATCGCCATTCCTGGATTTCTCCAAAATCGGGTTAGTGCCCACTGGGGCTATGCACATAGGTTACTAAGGGTTACCTCATGATCTGAGGGACCCCCAGCAGGTTCTGTGATGGCTGCAATGTTTGGTGAAGATTGACATACCCGTAGGGGTTCACCACACCTATGGTTTAGGTGGGTGAACACCTTATGTGGGTTTACACTACTGAAAACAAACCAACAACAATAGTAATAGTCCCCTGGAGATGACCAGGGGCTCATAAGATGAGTAGGACAAAAGAAAAGTGGGTAGGGAAAGTCCCTACCCTATAATCTGTTTCTGCCAAAATGGGCGATGGCCTGTGCACAATGGTGGTGTGCCCTGGTGGTGCTACACGAGTAGGGGAGGGGAGAGGCAAGTCCAGGGGAGTCCTGGGATCAAGACCAAAGTTGAGGATCACTGTTTTTTGCAGCAGGGATTCACTTCTAAAAAATGCGGACTGTTTAAACCGTAGGGGTGGCTTGGTCTTATAGAGGAAGCTCAAGGGGACTTAGGTAGGATTTAGAAGAAGAGGGAGAAGGGTATTAGACCAAGGGGAGGTCGACTAAGGGCCGAGAAGGGAGTGCTTGAGGTAAAGGTTGAGTGTGCAGGGTGTTGCAGACTGAAAAATCATAACTCTCAATATGTCGGTAGAAGGTCTACCGACAAACAGAACAAAGGTCAATTTATAATGTCGGTAGACCTTCTACCGACATTATGAGACATGCTGAAATGGGCTGGGCCCTGCACCTATGGGCATGGGGGGTTATGTTCTAGGGTTTTTGGGCCTTAAGGGATCTGCTATGGGGGTCAGGCCTTATAGGCCAAAGGTCTTAGGGTTTAAGCCCTAAGGGCTCTAGGGCTTGGCTAGGGTCACCTAAGGCTAGGGTTTAGGACGTGGTTTTGAGTCCTAGGATTCACTAGGGTTCTCCTGGGGTTTACCAAGGGTTTAACTAGGTTTGAACTAGGGTTTAGTCCTATGAGTAAGGTTTTGGTTCTAGGGATTTCTAGGGTTTAACTAGAGGCTTACCTAGGTTGTGTGGGTTTTGGCAGGGGGTAACCATAGTTAAAAGGATTTAACTACAGTTAGATGGGGTGTAAAAATTGGGTGCTTACAGGCATAAAAGGTTGCCTCAACCCATTTTGTGAAATAATCAATTGCAATCAGGATGAATCGATGTCCGTTAGATGCTTTTAGTGTTATGGAACCGATAACGTCGATTCCCCAGGCAGAGAATGAACAAGGAGCAGTGAGATTGTGCAACCTGGTTGGTAGTGCATTTACCCTGTTGGCATAGATTTGACACTGGTGACATTTCTGTACATGCTTGCAACAGTTTGATTCCATTGTAGCCCAGTAGTAGCCCAGCCTGAGTATCTTCTTGGATAGCATCAACCCGTTCATGTGTGGGCCACAAGTTCCTCTGTGAACTTCTTCAACTACCTGTGCTGCTTCACTGGTATCTAGGCATCTGAGCCAGATTAGGTTCGGTGACTTTTTGTATAAGATTCCCCCTGAGAGGACAAACTGAATGGCCAGTCTTCTAATTGCCCGACGGTTCATTTTGGTAGCTTCAAGCGGGAAGATCCTGTCCTCGAGATACTGCTTAATGTCTACATACCAAGGCTTGTTGTTTGATACCTCTTTGATATGGAGGCAGTAGGCAGGCTGATCCTATTGTTGGATTTCAATCGGCCAGAGCATGATGCCCGTGGGGATCTGGACCATGGAAGCGAGAGTAGCCAGTGCGTCGGTGAATCTGTTTTGGTTCTTGGACCTGTGACTGAAGCTGATTCTTCTTAACTGAGTGATTAGTAGATGGATGTAGGCCAGGTACGGGACTAGCCTTGCTTGTCGGATGGCCCAAGATTCATTTGCCTGACAGATTACCAGAGACGAGTCACCGTAGACGTCTACCTCTTCAATCCCGATGTCTAGGGTTTCTTTTAGTCCGGTTATGCATGCCTCATATTCTGACTCATTGTTGGAGCATCTAAATTTCTTGCTTGATTGAGATAGGGAGGTCTACCCCTTTAGGAGAGATTAGGATAGCTCCTGCCCCATGCCCATGACTATTAGCGGCTCCATCAAAGTATAATTCCCAGTCGGAGCACTCTTGTTCATCTGCTTCTGCATACAGGTGATCTGCTATTGCCTGTCCCTTGATTGACTTCTAAGTTATGTACGTGATGTCGAATTCAGACAACATCATAAGCCAACGGACAATTCTTCCGGTGGTGGCTGGCTTTTCCAGTAAGTACTTGAGTGGGTCCATCCAGGAGATCAGGATTGTCGAGTAGGAAAGCAGATAGTACCGGAGATGCTGAGTAGCCCAGACCAGTGCCAGACAAGTCTTCTCAAGAGGACTGTACCGCTCTTCATACTCTAGCAGGCGCTTACTGATGTAGTAGATGGCTTGCTCTGTTCTGCCTGTCTCGTCATGTTGTGCCAGGATTCACCCCATGGAGGTTTCTTGTACTGAGATATAGAGTAGCAGGGGCTGTCCCGGTGTAGGGGGCACAAGTACTGGAGGGTTGAGGAGATTCTGCTTTATTCTGTCAAAGGCTTCTTGGTATTCTACTGTCCAGACTGTTGATGTGTTCTTTCGGAGAAACTTAAAGATCCGCTCACATATCAGAGTGAGTTGGGAGATGAATTTACTGATGTACTGAATTCTGCCCAAGAATCCTCAGATTTTCTTTTCAGTGTGGGGTAATGGCATTTCGATGATAGCTGTAGCTTTAGCTAGTTCGATCTCAATGCCTCTTTTGTTGACTATGAAGTTGAGGAGCTTTCCAGATGAGGCTCCAAAGACACATTTGGTCGGATTCAATCTCAGGCCGAACTCTCGGAGTCTGTCGCAGAGTCTCTTCAAGTCTTCAGGGTGCTGCTTGGCAGTAGGCGATTTGACGATCATGTCATCCATATAGATTTCAGTTAACTTGTGGATCATGTCGTGGAACAGTGCTGTCATGGCCCTCTAGTAGGTTGCCTCTGCGTTGTTGAGTCCGAAGGGCATGACCTTGTAGCAGAACGTACCCTAAGGTGTAATAAAGGAGGTTTTCTCCATGTCTTCTTCTGTCATTTTAATTTGGTTGTACCCAGAGAAACCATCCATGGATGAGAGAGTCTCGTGCCCTGCAGTATTGTCGACCAAGATGTCGATGTGCGGGAGAGGAAATTTTTCTTTGGGTCTTGCCTTGTTCAGATTTCGGTAGTCGATGCACATTCGGACCTTGTCCTTCTTCTTAGGTACTAGTACTATGTTGGCTAACCATTCAAGGTAGTTTGCTCCAAAGATTAGTTTGCTACTAGTATATGTTGGCTAACCATCATGTCTGGTCTCTACTGTGGGCTCATGGTTGTGCCGATCTTGACTAGCTGAAGATTATCTGCAGATCCCAGGTTCTCAGTGTCTTCGATGTTCGACTGCAATAGCTCTTCATTGTGTTCTAGGAGGTCCAAAATTTCCTGAGGCGGTTCCTCTTCCTGTTCTGAGTCATACTCTACTTTTGAGAGTTTAAGGAGGGTTTGAGGGGTAGCCTTATCAGAGGTGATTTCCTGGGAAAATCAATTAGCTCAAGTTCAACATGCTTATGATTTTTGTTTTTGTTGGCTTCAGGACACTAGACCTTCCAGGGAAAGAGTCTGTGTGATTTCGTCATTAGCCGATATGAAATGTTTGTTTTTGAAAACATGATTTTTGAGTCAAAACATCTGATTTTCATTGAAAAAGTAGATGACTAGTTACCAAAATGACTCAAAAAAAGAGGCCGACAGTGGCCTGACATTTGGATTTTACAAATGGGAGCAAAGAGAGATAGAGGGAGGAGAAGGGTGATGCTTGGTCATTGCTGTCTTGAACCCACCTGTCCTGCACTATGCTTGCCCCGGTCCTGAGCGGCCTCATTGGTGAGAGCCTCAGTCCACCAACGGATTAGTGGCTAGCGACTGGATGATGCTTCGGTGCTGTTGGAGAGGGTGTAGACCTGTTCTCCCGCTGGATATTCTGCTTCGGTAGTATCTTCGACAGTCAGCTCGTCGAACATTTGGGCCACGGGTGCAACAGACGTTTCTGGATAGGTTTCGAAGATTCTCACAGGGAAGATTACAGAGATGTGGGGTTGGGGTTCAGGTTTCGCCGACTGTCTGCTCTTCTTGGTTAGCTTGGAGAGATAGTCCTTGTATTTGGATTTGTACCCCAATTCGAAGGGAGATGTGTAGCAAGGAGGCATGTATCTCTTCTTCATGCCCTAATTCCTGGCACCCAGACCCTTTTCTGGCTGGTAGTTCATTTTGGCCATCATTCTAACAAATGGCGGCACTGTTTGCTTGCCTTGTTGTTCCACTTAGGCAATAGAACTAACCTGCTCGAACTGGAATGTCATGAAGGCAGTGCCTTGTCCCAGCTCTTGGACATCCCCAAAGGAACTTGCCAACTCCTCAAACGGAATGACGACTAGGCGGTCATCCTGGATGAATTTGATTCTCTGGTGCAGAGAGGAGGGAATGGCTCCGGCCGTGTGGATCCATGGTCTTCCTGAAAGCAAGGTGAATGTGGCTGGCACATTTACAACCTGAAAGTTTGTTGTGAACTGAGCTGGTCTAACCCAAATTCTACCTAGTTATATTGTCAAAAGCCCTGATGGTCATGGGTCTATTCTTCACTTGGCTGAGGTTCAGCCTAGGTTTTGCAGTGTGAAAAGTGTGTAGACATTCAGGCCAGATCCATTGTCGATGAGCACTGATGATAACGTTCTGTCCATACACTGTACTGCAATGTATAGGGCCCGAGCAGAAGCTACAAGTGCAAGTGAAATATCATATCTACATCCTCAGCGGAATACAATCCCCACAGGAAAACGCCATTCAGGGTAATGACCGGAGAAAATCTATTTTCCCCAGCACAACAAAGATTCCCCAGTAAGTCGCGGGCATGAGCGAAAACCGGAAACAGCCCCATTGTGCAAAAATTACACGACTCCCAGACATAATCTCGTGACTATGGGTAAAAAAGGGACAAAATTCATTAGCTTTACAGGCATGAGGAAAACCGGAAACGGCCTCATTGCGCAAAAATTATGCGAACCCCATGACTTGACCATTCCGAGGGCAAAAAAGGGAGAAAAAGCTGAAAACCCACCTGGGCAACACTATTCGGCAGTAATCAGACTCACCAGACTTCTCCAAATATCCCCTGCAATCAGTCACTCTCAGTGGTCTTACACCCCCAACAGAGTCTCCAAAAGGGCATATCCTCAGCAAAGGTTTGACTTCACGAGCATTCCCTAGCAGAGAACCTTTCTGAAGGCATCTCCCATGACAAGCGGGAGGATATCAGGAGAATCCCCAGCACATGTCAAGAGCCCCAGCGGCGGGTAACTTCCAATCCCCAGTGGATTCCCAGCAGAAGTTTCCGACGGCTCACAAACGATACTCTTCCCCAGCAGGAGTTCAGAAGCCCATTAGTTAAGCTTCTCCCTGGATAAGGTTGTCAGCTTGCCACAGCATCCCGAGTTTGCTCATCCCCAGCGGTGTCTTGCTCTGAATCATACTCCTCTCTGAGAATGAAAAACGATTGAGCCCTAATCTAGGCAATTTACTGGCAAATCTGAAAGCTAACTAAGCATTTTGTCAACGCTAAAATCTTTACAAAAGTCTCCTACACTTTCTAAAAGATTTAAAAAAAAAAACAAACTTATAGTGTCAAGATCCATTTGTACCTATCTGCACCAAGCAGCCCCGGCAAGAAAGTGAAGGAAGCCAGTGCCGCGCACCTCTAAAATCTGCGAATCGCCACAAAGTCATGGGAAAGCACTTCCGTCCTCATCCCTGCATGGCACCACAGCATCATACCAACATGACCAAGTTCAGTCCACCTTGGGCAACTCGACTTCTTCATGCACACGCCTCAAAACTTTTGTGACGCCCCCGTGTGTCCTTTGACCTCCTGGCACTACGTGACAATCTCGTCACACCGCAGTCTCACTAGCTTGGCTCTCTTTTTGTGACGCCCCATGTGTCATTTGACTTCCTAGTGCTACGTGACAATCTCGTCACACCGCAACCTCGCTAATTTGTCCATATTTTGTGACGCCCCCGTGTGTCCTTTGACTTCCTAGTGCGACGTGACAATCTCGTCACACCGCAGTCTCACTAACCTGTCCATCTTTTATGACGCCCCTATGTGTCCTTTGGCTTCCTAGTGCTACGTGACAATCTCATCACACCGCAGTCTCACTAGCGCGTCTCTTTTTGTTTAACACCCCCGTGTGTCCTTTGACCTCCTAAGTGCTACGTGGCAGTCCCGCCACACCGCAGTCTCACTAGCCTTTGATGCCCCGTGTGTCCTTAACTCCCTGGTGCTACGTGATTATCTCGTCACACCGCAGTCTCACTAGCTTGTTTCTCTTTTACGAAACCCCTGAGTGCCTTCAACCTCCTAGTGCTACGTGACAATCACCGTCACACCGCAGTCTCACTAGCCTGTCCCTCTTTTTCGATACCCCGTGTGTCCTCCGATTGATTCGATGAATCCACTCTAGGAAATACCGTCTCGATCACTTTCCCCTACGGAGCGCCTCTGGGCCATGATATCCACGATCTTCCTCAGCTACTCGCTATCCCCTAGCAGTAGTCCATATCTCTCCGCATGCACTCATCACATGCACACACCACGCTACATTCCCCAAAACCCTATCTCGGTGTAAAAATCGGATGATTCCAGTCTTTGTCGTTCAAATCGCCAATCACGGCATTATCCGACAAAGAGGGGCAGCTGTAAGCACCCAATTTTTACACCCCTAGCCAACTGTGGTTAAGATACCTAACCCTAGTCACTCCCCAGCTTG
Organism: Tetracentron sinense; assembly: GCA_015143295.1. Lineage (NCBI taxonomy): Eukaryota > Viridiplantae > Streptophyta > Magnoliopsida > Trochodendrales > Trochodendraceae > Tetracentron > Tetracentron sinense. The sequence goes on from CM026560.1 coordinate 37,092,873, forward strand.
AGCCCCTAAACCTAGGTCTTAAACCCCAGCTAAGCCCTTTCTAGGCCTAGCCCTAGCCTACCCCTAACCATAACCTAGCTAAACCCTAGATGGACCCTAGGAAGAACCCTAGCCTAAACCAAAGACTAGTCGAAGCCCTAGTAGGCCCTAGGCCCTTAGGGCTCAAGCCCTAAGGCTTTCCCAAACCCCCATTAAAATTGAGTTGGGCCCAAACAGGGGCCCAATAATTCAAAAAATCGAACACTCAAGTGCATGCATGCCTGGGACAAAGGCTTGTTGGACAAAACCCAACAGTGTCAACACTGGGATTGCCGACAATTTTTCACATTTTTCAGAATGTCGGCAATCCCATTGCCAGCATTCTGGTTTTTTCCAGTTTGCAACACGCCACCCCCTGCCCAGGTCAAGCACGCCTGCACCACCACTCCTCTCACCTGCACTGACCTCTCCTACCCTTGTAGCACCACCCACCACTGTCCTTATACCCTGTGTGTCCCCTCTTAGCTCCCCAATAAATGCCAAGCTCCCCCATGGCTATAAACCCATCCAAAAACACTAGATCCGAACCCCTACTCTAACCCAAGCTTAACCTCAGGCCTCCACGACCTCCCGGCGTCCCTGTAAGCTGGTAGCAACCCTCCCCATCACTTGCAGCACCGCCACCAAACTCCACCACCGCGAGCAACATCTCTCTCGGCCACCACGAGCTTACAGCAGGGTAGGGCTTCCCCTACCCCTACCTTCATTCGTGTAGAACCATTTGTGAGCCCCTGGTCCATTCCAGGGGACGTTTCTCTCGTTTTCTTGTAGGAATACATCCAATAGGGTGGTTTCTCCCACCTCTGTAGGTAGAGGAAACCACCCCCATGGGTACAATGGCTCCCCATTGGCCTAGATTATTTCTAGGGGTCCCTCGCAGCATGAGGGAACCCATGGTGCATTCCTAGTAGCAACCCCGTAGGAGTTTTTTTAAAAAAAAATAAAAAATCATGGTGTCGGAAATCTCAGTGCCGACACCTAGGAACAGTGATATTCGAATGCCTATGGGGCCCACTTGGTGACCTTTTGGGGTGAAGCAAAGCTATGGTTTTGTTCTTTAGGAACTCCCCTACAACTTCCATGAAGAGACCTAAACCCGTAGGTGACCCTAACCCTGGTTAAAAGTGCAAAAACCCTGGACTGCCCAGAATGTCGGCACTTCCAGTGCTGACATTCATGATTTTATGTAACAGGCCAAATAGGCCACTTTAGCTCACTGTGGGGCCCACACCAGGCATCCCCTGAGGCCCAAACCTAGAACATTGTCTTCCCCTCATCCCAGGCTTCAAAATGGTATGTTGTGGGCCCCCTAACTCCTGGTATAACTCGAGTTACAGGGGTTTAAAAATAGGAAAAAATCACCATTAATGTCAGCAATTGGACTGTCGACAGTATGGAATTCTGGACTTTTGGCCATTTCAGTGGGTCCACACCCCATGGGGGACCTCCACTTGACTTGCCTTGACCCCTGGGACCTAGCTCAGGCCTACCCTTGCCTTTCTTGGCTTAACCACGGGTTAAACTAACCCCGGTTACACTTTAAGTAGGGTTAATTCACCTAACCCTCTTGGAAAAATTCCAAAAAATCAAAAGTATTTTAAAATGGCATAATACAACTTTTTGGACTATTCCCATGGCCTAACCATGGTTAAATGAGCTTAACCACGGTTAAACCATGGTTAAGCCCATTAAACTTTGGTAAAATTGGGAAAAACCTCCTAAAATCAAAGGACCATAAAACTAAATTTGGACCTTAACCCTAGGCCTACCAGGCCGATCCAAGCCTACCGGGCTTAACCCTAGGCCTACCGGGGCTTAACCCTAGGCCTACTGGGCCTCAACCAAGTCTACCGGGCTTAATCCTAGGCCTACCGGGCTTAATCTTAGGCCTACCAGGCCGAATCCAAGCCTACCGGGCTTAACCCTAGGCCTACCGGGCCGAACTCAAGCCTACCGGGCTTACTCTAGGCCCACCGGGCCACACCCTAGTCTACCGGACTCTCCCTCGGCCTACCGGGCCTAAGCCTACAGGGCTTCAACCTTGGCCTACCGGGCCCAATCTACCAAACACTTGACTAACCCGGTCAACTCGACCCTAGCCCCCAAGCCAACCTTGGTGCACACACAACACAACCCCTAGCCTCGGCACAGGCTCATGTGCCAGAACTACGCTTGGTCTGATCTCACCCCAATGTGAGTACTTAGGCAGCCCAACTCGGGCCCGACCCTAGCTTAGCTTCCCCTTTCTTGGGTTAGTATAAACTAAATCAACGGCATTTGATTAACACTTGATCTTAAATGGCTTAAACCTAGTAAGTAGGGAACCGTTATAAAACGGAAGTGCCGGGGTGCCTAACACCTTGCCCGGGCTCAATCGAATCGCTTACCTAGACCTCTATGCAGACCATGTCCTTATCCATTGTATGAGACTTATCCCTGCCGAATAAATAAGTGGCGACTCTAAAAAATTAACTAACCACATCGTCAGGACAGCATCCACATCACCATATTCCTTTGTGTGGATGGGACCCGAAATCCTTGTTCACAGAGATGTCTGGTGTTACATGGGCATTGTTGAATACCCGGAGGAATTGCTTCCTGTGATGTTTTGATGTTAAGAGGAGACCCAAGATTGAGATTTGTGCCTGGGTTTTGCTTAACTGATGGGTGATATTGAAATCTTTTGCTTTTTCCAATATTTTCAGTAGGACTGCAGAGTCTGCTGTTTCCTTTTCTGGGTCTCACACCCCTGCTTTTTCTTTTGCTTTTGCTTTCACCGTCTCAACTGCTGGAGGTTAGTACACTCAGACGGATCGGGTAAGGTAGGCTATGCTTTTACTCTCAAGGACAAGGGAGCGAGGAGTTGGTACATGATTGAGGTTGAAAGGCAGAGATAAGATGTAAGAGATCCTGATAGGGCCTGTAGAGGTGGAGGCTTGAGCTGGTGCTGTGGACCAATTGGCGGAACAGAGAATTGTGTAAACAATTTGCTCTTCTTCGGCTTTGAGAGCGGGGATTTGTATTGGAGCTTAGATGACTTGAATGTTTGACTGAGAGAAGGGAATTATGGTAATGGATTAGTAAGAGGGCCTGATGATGCCATCATCGACTGCTGGTGTACTGGGTCTTGACTGCCTTGGCCCGGGCTCTTCCCACTGAATAAAGTTGATTTGATTGTTATGTGGTGAAAGTGGCACCTGATTGATGCTAGTATTACTGAGAGCTAACTCAACTATTCCTTCATCCAAGAGATCTTAGATGACAAACTTCAGGCCTATGCAGTAGTCTGTTGCATGGCCTGAGCCTCTATGGAAGGTACAATGGTGATCGGCATGGTAGTTTTTGTTCTGTTTGTATGGAGGTAAGAGAGGTGTGGGGCCTCTCAATTCGAGAAGGCCCTGTTTAGTTAGGAATTCCAACAACTGGCTGAGTGTGTATGGAAGAGGGATAAAGTTTTTAGGGGGATGGTTTTGCCCCTAGTTTGGTCTAGCTGGCCGGGTGTTTCTGACAACTGATTGTTGCTGCGCTGCTGGAGCTGGTAATCTGATGAGGTGCTGTGGAAGCAACCATATATACATCTTCCTTTTTCTGTTGTCCCTTGGACCGATGTTACTGTTGGATGAGGCGAATGTCTTACGGGAAGCAAGCCCTAGACTGGAGTGGATTGCCCCACTCTTGATGGCGGTCTCGATGCGGGCACCTGTCTTGACAATGGTGCCAAAGTCCACTGTAGACCCAGGATTTTAACCCCCACTCCCGATCAGGATTGAACCTGAGGAGGAATAGTGTTAAAAATGTTGAAAAGAGAGAGTTGCCACCTATTTAAATTGTAAGGGAAAATAGGGTCCCTTAAAAGGTTAGATAAGGCTTTGGTCTGCAAATAGAGTTCAAGGTAAGGGTTCGTTTGAGTTAGGGGAAGGTGTTAGGCACCCCTAAACTCCCATCCGGAGATGGTTACCTACTCCCTAAGTTGGAATTAAAGTGGGGAAAACTATAAGAGAAACTTTCATTTTATCTATATGTTTGATAGGTATTATATGAACAGTAATGTACATGTTAAAGTAAGCTGGGAAAGGATAGGGGTTCTATCCTAAGTGAGCTGAACCCGATCAGGGTTGCCTACGTATCCACAGTCAGTGAAATCAAGCCACACGTAGTTCCAGATGGGTAGTTGATGGTTTGATTTGGATTGTTTGGATTGTGGGTGTTTGACAAGCTGAGGTTGGTCTTTGGATGTTAGGGTGTTTTCGAATGGTTCGGGGGTTTTTGCTCCTGTTAGAGGAGCGAGGTGGCATTTTAAGCTCGTGCTGAGGAGCGTTTGGACAGTTTTGGCTCATGTCAAGGAGCATCTGGACAGTTTTAGCTCATGTCAAGGAGCCTCTAGACAGTTTTAGCTCATGTCAAGGAGCCTGTGGTTTGGTTTAGGGTTTGATGGGATTTGAAACAGGGTTTGACGCAAGGTTTAGACAAAAGTTTGACTAGGTAAGTAAGGTTTGACCTAGGGTTTGAACTAGGGTTTGAACTGGGATTAACCAGGGTTTAGGTAGGGTTTAGGTAGGGTTTAACTAGAGTCAACTAGGGTTTAGGTAGGGTTTAAAGCGAGTTTTAGCTAAGGTCAACTAGGGTTTATGCAAGGTTTAGGTAGGTGAGTTTTGAATCAAGGTGTGAACCGAGATTCGGACAGAGGTTCGACAGGGTAAGCCGAGTTTGAGTAAAACCAGGCAGGGGTTCGACAGGGTAAGCCGGGTTTAAATAAAACCGGGCAGGGGTTTGACAGGGTAAGCTGGGTTTAAATAAAACCGGGCAGAGGTTCGACAAGGTAAGCCGGGTTTGAGTAAAACCGGGCAGGGGTTTGATAAGGTAAGCAGTCTAAATTATTTAAAACAATAAAATAATTTAACTTAGAAAGGACAAAGCAAACGTCAAAGTTTGACGATTTTACCTTCCGGGAAATCCAAAAGGGTCTCTGAATTAAGTGCCCTCGAGAACGATTCTTCGAAATCGAGTTCCCGAGATCACCGATGCCAAAAGGACGTTTTTTGGAAAGAGGAGAGAGAAGAGAGCAAGTGAGAATGAGTTGAAATGAAGAAAGGGGGGTGGGGTATTTATAGGAAGTAAAAACAGGGGGGGTGCTACTTGAAATAGCGCCCTTATGTGGATAAAACCCCAAACAGTAGGCGGTTAGGGAATAGTTTGGCGGCAAAACGGTCGACATTGAGGGGGCGCTACTTCAAGTAGCGCCCCTTTTTGTTTTTTTCCAAAAACGTCTACCGACATCGCAAATAAAAGGGGGTTACTTGGGGCGCTACTTGAAGTAGGGCCCATCTAATAAGCAGGCAAAAATAGGCGGGGCGCTACTTGAAGTAGCGCCCCCATTTAAGGGCTCAAAATATCATATTTTTTCAATTTTAATGCCAGATGTCGCGCTCTGACCCAACCCTTTTGGTTTTAGCCCATTTTTAGCCCATAAATAGTCAAAATTGAGATTATAAAATCCAGAAAAATAATCGAGATAAAACATGGATTTTTCAGCACTTTTCAGGGGCATTTTGGTCATTTTACACTATAGGGGCATTTCAGTCATTTTCAACCGTTTTAAGTCTGATTCAACTCCAAAAATAGCCAAAATTTACCGAAAAATTTATAAAATCATTTTAAACAAAATGAAAACTTTTTACCACTTTTTCAGGGGTATTTTGATCATTTTTCACCCTAGGGGCATTTTGGTCATTTTACGCTATAGGGGTATTTTCTGGAATTGATGCACGTGGCAAGAGGGTTTTAAAAAAGGATTTTTTAAAGGGTTTTTAGAGGTGTGCATAGATATTAAGGGGGTACAAAATTGGGGTGTTCAGTTGCCCCGCTTTGTCGGAGGGTGCGGGCACGTGAACGACAAAGGCTGATAACGCTTCAATTTTGCACGCGTGTGTGAAGAAAACCTAAGAAAAGAGAGAAAAAGATAAACACTACTTAGACTGCTTACCAGGGACTGGATGACTGACGGGTGACAGAGGAAAGGTGTGCTCATGCCAAGTCGGCAATTACTGGGGATTGGGAAGGGTTATGGTGTATGAAGCTGCCTGCTAATCGATCACTTGACCAAACAGTAGGGTACAAGATGCAAATGAGTGAGATGCAAGTGAATGATGATTTTTGCAAAACTGGCTTCACAAGAGGCCGCAACTGATGGTCGATTAGACAACCGTGTCAGTTATTGCTTTAAGAGTGGGCAAGTTATGCAGTACAGTGTATAAAATATGTAAGACTTGTTTCACAGGAGGCCGCAACTGATGGTTGATCAGACAACCGTGTCAATTACTCCTTTAAGAGTGAGCAAGTATTGCAGTGTAGTGCAGTGTGTGCAAGACCTGTTTCACAGGAGGCCGCAACTGATGGTTGATCAGACAACCGTGTCAATTACTCCTTTAAGAGTGAGCAAGTATTGCAGTGTTGTGCGGTGAAGTGTGCAAGACTTGTTTCAAGCTCAGTGTATACAAAATTTAGCTAACAATATCATAGCATATAATCATGGTCATGCTTTATCATAAATAAACATTTTTATATTTCATGTGCGAAAACATGTAGACATAAAAGCATCATTCATGCATGTAAGACTCGTGACTTGTATAGACATGTAAGACTTGTACATGTTCATTTAAACATGTGTACCAATGCATGTAAGATGATTCAACAGTGCCTGTAACATGAATATTCCCAATGACATGTAATATGATAGTTCCCAATAGGATGTAATCATGATGGTGCTTGTGGTCATGAGACATGTACTTGTAATACTTATCATGCGTTGCATCATGTGCTTGAGTGTCATGGTCAACCTTCAACTAGGTTATCCCTTAGATTCCGATATCAAAACATCGAATCTTACCAAAGCCAACCATATAACTAAGGTTAGCAAATCCAGGGTCTTGATAACATCCTCTAAGTATTTACTTATCCGAAATTCAACCAATCAATATACATACATAATTAGACATAGTTTACATGGAAGTTCATACAAGGATAGCTTAGGTACATGGAATGGAATTGGATCGCTCGAATGGAAGATCATGGAACTTCATGATGCTATATTGATTTTGGATAATCATCCTTTCTTCAAATTAAATCATATATACACATGAATTATCCAAAATCAATATTACATCATGCATAAATCATCAGTACTGTCATCTAAAATAATAATAGATTCAGTAAAATATCGAATCCCATGTTTCTTCATTCGAAATCATCAATATAAAGCCCTCTTGAAAATCTACCCTTAACATGATCATCAATTCATAATAACATGTAAACATCATCCCCATATCATAAATACTTATTTCCTACATATTATTAGGTTAGAACAATGTATAGTACATAATCATCCATTCCCTTCCAAATCTTAACATTAAACCCTCATTAAATTATGTAACCCATACCTTCAAAATGCTCATTCAAACCATGATAACATATAAAGACATATCCAGATCTTGAAAGCACTTATCTTATAACAATAATTAGCTAAGACAGTGTATAGTACATTCCTTGATCGTTTCTTTATGATCGAATTGCTTTAGAATGGGTTGGATATTCAATTTCTAAGCTTTTCTTTTCCTTGGAATAAAACCCATTGAGAAACCTTAGGTTTTTCTCTCAATTGCTCTTAGAATGATAGAAACCCTAAAACCCACAAGATTAAGGTCTTTATATAGGCCCAGGGTCCTTTAGAAACCTTCAAATTACGAAATCATAATCAAATTAGGAGTTTCTAGGGCAAAATCCGCACTGAGTAGTCAACCGGTGGCCTGACGGTCTACCTGTAAGGTCGAGCGATCGACTGGTGGTTTGACCACTCTCTGCCAAAACACCCCATACATATTTTCTTCTTTAGCGGTTGACCAGTTTTGAGAGGGGTCAACCGGTGGGGTCTAATTTTGCTTATTTTGGCCTTTTTCCTCATCTAACACTTAGCCAATTATTTTCATAACATATTTAAACATACTTAATCATAAAATGACAATAAAAACAACGTTTTAAACACAAATATCCAGATTTCATTCAATGTTCACAAGTTTCAAGACAATCAAGTTTTGGGTCTCTACACTATGATGAGCGATGAGCATTTTTCTTGTAGTGATTAATCTAGTTAGTCAGATCGATGCTAAAAGTAGCCCAATCATGGTGGCAAGCCCGAAAGGGCTAGCCTATGGTAGTTAATACGATTGACCCACTCAAACAAACCAACCTAACCAGTTAGTTCTCAAACTGAACCAATTTGACTGCTCGACATGAGATGACTAAATTAGACAGCCTAAATCATCCTAATGTACCCTTGTAATAGATAGTCTAACCGGTTAGTCTATGGATTTAACCAACTTGACTGTTGTTTCATAGGCATTCCCATGAGTTTAGGGTATGTAGAGGGAAAAGCTAAAGTCCAAAATACCAAGGAAAGGATGTGACTTGTTCTTGCTGTATGCGATCGGAACTGAAATGGGACATTGTGCATGCCACTTGTTGTATTCTTGATTGTGAGAAGAGTGGTCTGATGTTGACTAAGCCTGTTTGACATCACTCCCAAGGAACAATTCTCTATTCTCTAGCAATAGAAACTCAGTGATCTTATGGCCCGTTTGACATCACTCCCAAGGAAAAATTGTCTATTCCCTAGGAATTAAACTTAAGAGTTTCTATCCTAGGGAATAGAGAATTTTTCTTTGGAGTGATGCCAAACGGGCTATTAGTCTTTGAAAAGTTGATCTATGCTTGGCTTAGTGTTAGTTTTGCATTGCAACTGTTTGATCTCAGCTTCTAGGGGGAAAAAAGAGAGATGAAAACTTGATATGCAGCAGGTAGTATCTTAAGGCCAGTTTGGAATCATGAAAGTTATTTTTCTTCTTCCTTGTGAAGCGTTTTCCTGCCTCGCTCCCGACAGTGGCTCAAACCTTTTCCACACCAATCTTTGGTATCATTCCCCAAAATCCACATAACCCTTCATCTCAATCATGGCAGGATCTAGCCCTTCAGGAAACCAGCCGGCCACACCTGAGTCCTTTGTAGAAGCAATGAGCCATTGCCTGAGTTTGCATGAATTGAATGAACCCATTAACATCAACCCATCCATGCTATTAGACGAGGAGTATAAACATAGTATCATTGGAAAGCTTGTCATAGATAGACCAGTAAAGAAGGCAGCAACAAAAAGAACTACAATCAATGCATGGAACTCTAATAGGCCGGTGAGTACAATCGACTTAGAAAATGATTTTATCCTATTCAAGTTCTCAAACAATGAGGAAGTTGACTGGGTGATTGAACATCAACCATGGTCCTTCAATGGACACCCTTTTCTGCTGATGAAATGGAAGCCGGATATTATCATAGCGGATCTCGTATTATCCACCATTCCCCTGTGTGTGCAAGTTCACAGATTACCTCTTGAATACCTGAACTTTGAGGTCGGTAAAACTATAGCAGATACGCTCTACTGGCTGGAAGAGGTGGATTTAACTGGTGTCAACCCTCAACAAGGTAAGTTTTTGAGAATACGCATCCATTTTCAAATATCCCTACCGCTGAGACCTTATGTGACCTTACCCATAACGTCCATCAACCCAAATACTCATCAGAAAACCACAGTTCTCACCCCTTTCCTGCTACTTATGAAAAACTCCTCACATGTTATATTTGTGGGCGAATGGGCCACGATGACAAACACTTCCACCAAGTTTGAGAAGCAGTGAGAGATGAGTTGAGGACCACAGGAAAAGGGAAAATCCAAATTTTTGGTTCCTGGCTTCGTGTGGAAACCTTTCATTTTTGGAGTTGGTCTTTGGCATGTTTAAAGAACAAGGCAGGAGACGTCGGAAGAGAGTTTTCAGGGGATAGCTCGCCGAAGAAGACGATTAGAGAGAGGATTGATTCTGATCCTGACACAATACAACGTTTGCCAATCCGTACTTGTACAGTCTCAAGAGAAGGTAAACTTCTATTGGAAAGCATGTTAAGGCCAGTACCGCATGGAAAAGAAACATCACATACCATTAATGAAGAATCAATCCCAGTAGGACGCGTGGAACATCGACTGCAATAGGGACTCAGTCGATCAAATCAACAAGAAGATATGTTTCATTCTCGAAATCTCCAACAGAAGCTTCCTGACAGTGAGAGAAGTCCATCACCTCAACCAAAGAAGAGATATCTGCTACATCATGAGGACTCGGATCACGAGGCAGCCATGGAAGAAGATCACATACTAAATCTGATGACAGTCTCAACAACCCTGACACCCGAAACCACTTCCATATCATAATCGCCAGTTAACACCATACCCACTTCCATCTTATCCACAAAGCCCATGTTACAAGCCCAACCAATCGACATATCCAATGATTACAATCGGGCTTCTACACCCAAGTCCACGGAATTAACACAACCAAACCCAAAAAATCCTTCAGTTCACAAGGCAGGCAAGACATGACAAATATCTCCTAAACCCAATAAGAAAGCCAACAGGCCCAGTAGCCCACGAACTTTTAAACCTCAGCCCCATCCACACCCAAAGGCCAGCATCCCAATAGAAATTGGTAGTGAGGAGGAGATAGCTTCAAGGAGATCTTCAGAACGGGAGTTGAATTCAGCTATGGAAGTGGCCACTAGCTCAAAGATCACAACACCTTCCGGGGTGGTTGCCAGGGAGTAGTCACCCCCCAATCACAATGAAAACCTTAGCCTGGAACAGTCAGGGGTTGGGGCAACCCCAGACAGTTCAGATTTTGAAGGATATAGTCCTTCGATTTAGACCCAATGTTATTTTTCTAATGGAAACGAAGAATAAAAAGAGTGTTGTTGATCGCGTAGCGTGCTCTTGCAAGCTTGGTAATGTTTTCGTGGTGGACCCGATCGGGCTAGCAGGAGGTCTTGCTATTCTTTGGGCAGATGCAATCCAAATCAAAATTTTGGAATATGATCTCAACAGTATTGATTTAGAAGTAGTAGATAGCAAATCTGAGAGGAGAATCACATTTGTGTATGGGCCTAATGAGTGGAGTAGGAGGAAGGAATTGTGGAAGAAATTAGTGGATAGAGGTGAGACTTGTCGAAAATCGTGGCTGTGCATGGGGGACTTCAACGATATCTTATAGTGGAAGAGAAGTTGGGTGGAAACACTCTAGCTCCAAGTCATCTCCGGCCTTTTCAAGACATGGTTTTGTCGGCCAACCTAATGGATTTGGGTTATCAGGGGCCTCTATTTACTTGGTCGAATAGAAGAGCAAACAATGAACATATAGCAACGCATCTTGATCGAGCTTTAGCCAACCCCGCTTGGCAAAGGACTACCCCAAAGGCTTTGGTGCATGTTTTTCCGGCTATAGGATCAGATCATAGCCCAATTCTAGTAATGGATGAAATGCAAAACAGTAGGCGAAAGAAGTTATTTCGCTACAAAGACATGTGGAAAAATCACCAAAACTGCAAAGAGGTGATTGCCAAGGCTTGGGGAAGAAGTTGTGAAGGGTCCTGTATGTTCAGACTAGGTCAAAAGATCAGTCATTGTAGGGAAGATCTCATTCATTGGAATAAGCACACTTTTGGTTACCTGCTAACCAGAATTCAAAATCTCAAATACCAAATAGGAGTGCTTCAGGAAAGAGATCAATCTGAGGAAAATATCAGTGTTGTCAGAACTGGACTGGACGGGCCGGTCGAACCGATGGAACCGGGAACTGGTCTCCTAACCGATTCCCAAAATCCTCAGAACCGGCCCTATTTCAAAACTAGGATATTTAGTGAGAACCGTGGGAACCAACCGGTTGAACCGGGAACCGGTGGTCAGAACCAGTCATATATGGGTAAAAATGGATTTTTTAAAAAAAAAATTTAAAAAGGAAACGGTCAAACCGGATCGGTCAAACCGGTGGAACCGAGAACCGGACCGGTCCGGTTCTGATAACATTGGAAAATATCCTCCAAAAACAAGGTCTTCTGGTAGATCTGGTCAAGCGTACCAGCAGGAGGAAGCAATGTGGCATCAAAAATTGAGGTTTGATTGGATGAAGCTTGGGGATAGGAACACCAAGTTCTTTCATACAGCGGCTATTCATTGAAGATAAAGGAATAGGTTGGTGACCATAAAAAACGAGGTGGGAAGATGGACCCAATCTAAAGTCGAAACAACAGAGGTGGTTTTAGAGCATTTCAAAGACCTTTATACTTCCTCGACAACAGATCATTTCTAGGAAGTTCTTCAAAACGTCCAACCGAAAATCACATCTCAGATGAATGGTGAGTTATGCAGAACAATCACTAGAGAGGAAATCGAGCAAGCAATGTTCAATATTGGCCCTCTCAAGGCTCCGGGTCCGGATGGTATGCCAGGGGTTTTTTTTCAAACAAATTGGGAAACTATTGGGGATGATGTTTGTAATGCGGTGCAGAGCTTATTTCAAAATAGGTATCTATTAAAAAATTTAAATTTCACTCACATAGTTCTAATACCAAAGGTTCCTAACCCCAATAACATGGCTCACTTTCATCCGATAAGCCTTTATAATGTCACTTATATGGTCATTGCCAAAATCCTAGCAAACCACCTTCGGAATTCCCTAGATCAAATCATTGATCCAACCCAATCAGCTTTCATAAAAGGCCGACAAATAACTGACAATGTTTTCATCGCCCAAGAAGTGCAGCATTTCCTCAAACGACAAAAGAAGGGTCCCAACAGGTTTGCGACAGTCAAACTAGACATGAATAGGGCATATGATCGAGTGGAGTGGAATTTCTATTTGCCGCCATGGATAGGTTGGGCTTTCATGCCGATTGGATTCACCTCATCAAGCAATGCAACACTACGGTTCGATATGCAGTCATGATTAACGGTGCACCAAAAAGGTATATCAATCCTTCATGAGGGCTTCAACAAGGTGATCCTTTATCCCCTTATCTATTTCTTATTTGCGCTGAGGCTTTATCTAGTATGTTGCAGATAGCCCATACAGGAGGACAGATAAGTGGTGTTCAGGTGGCCCGAAGTGCTCCCAGTCTATCTCATTTACTCTTCGTCGACGATTGTCTTATATTTTTGAAAGCAGATCTGGATGAACCAAAGCAACTAATGGATATTCTGGGTACTTATGGGCGAGCTTCGGGTCAACTGGTTAATTATTCCAAATCGGGTATTTCCTTTAGCTCCAACACCCCCTCCAGATTCAAACGGACCATAGCAAGAGTTTTGCATATAAGGAACCTAGCCCCCCCAAACAAATACTTGGGGCTGCCGGTAGAGCTTGGTCGATCTAAAGGGAATGCCTTCGAGTCAATCAAACATCATATGGGCCAAAGGATGCATGGTTGATCTGCCTCTCTCCTCTCGTAAGCAAGTCAGGAGATTCTCATTCGAGTAGTTATTTAGGCCATTCCGACATACATGATGAGTTGCTTCAAGCTCCCAATGAAGTGGATCAAAGAGGTCAATGCAAGTATAGCTCGGTTTTGGTGGGATCATAGAAAGGATAAAAAAATTCATTGGCTTAGTTGGATTAAACTCTGTAAATCAAAAGAGAATGGTGGTCTTGGCTTGAGAGACCTACAGGCTTTCAACCTGGGTCTTCTAGCAAAGCAGGGATGCAGGATTTTGACCCAACCGGAGGCCCTTTGGGTTAGAGTAATGAAGGTAATCTATTTTCCTCATTCTTCATTCATGGAAGCAACAAGCGGCAGACAACCATCCTGGGTTTGGAGAAGTTTACTGGCTGGTAGGGCTATTTTAAACTTGGTATTCGATGGCAAAATCGGAGATGGGGAATCGGTGAGAGCAACTAAGGATCCTTGGATCCCTTCACTTCCTCAATTCATGGCCAATGCGCGTACAATGAGTCAGATTTGAATACACTTGCCTCTCGGTTAATGCTCAAAGAGGAAGGAATATGGAACAATATAGAGCTTCGAAGAATCTTCTCCGAAGCTAGTGTTATGGAAATCCGGAAGATATCATTTTAGTTCCTTCAATGTTCCAGATAGACTACTATGGCATTATTCCCAATCTGGGAAATTCGAAGTGAAATCAGCATCTCACTTAGCTCTACAATACCTAGCAGCTCAGAGGGTGTCAACTAGCGTGGTCAGAACGGAGAATGAAGATATGAATTGGAATCAGATTTGGAAGCTGAACATTCCTCCTAAAATCCAAGTGTTTTTGTGGAGAGCATGTAATAGTGCTTTGGCCGTAGCCCCTAACCTATGCAATAAAAACATAGCAGTGGATCCCATTTGCCATATGTGTCGAAATCACGAAGAATCCATATCCCATTTTTTCTTGGAGTTCAGTTTCGCTAAGTCCATTTGGTTCGGATTGAACCTATCCATATTGCCCACAACTCCTTCAGATGGATCGTTCCTGAGTAGGTGGAAGAAATGGTCCTCTCGAAATGGAGTTCAAAGCTGAGAACTATCGTCTGGTCTCTCACCTAACGTAACACTTTGGCACATATGGAAAGCCCAAAATGAATTCCTATTTGAAGGGACTAGGCCACATCCTATTAAAATAATCCATCAGATAAACCAATTCGTTAGAGAATTAGGAATGTCGAACCAGCAAGCTCAATGGAGAAGCAGATTAGAGTGAGGCGTGACGTGACGTGAAGTGGCAGCCGCCTGATCCAGGATGGATTAAAATAAATGTGGATGGGGCTACCCACCCTAGGAATCTTGCAACAGGAGCTGCAGCTGTAGTGCGGAACCATGATGGTTCGGTTTACATCACAAGATGCAGAGCAATGGAGGGGGGAAATGCAAGATAGGCAGAAGCGGAGGGTACAAAGCTAGCCCTTCAAATGACAGTGAACTACAAGTGGGACAAAGTGATCGTGGAGTCAGATGCAAAGGCAATTATTGATCTTATCATCGATAACACAAAGCTGGGTCATTGGGATATCCAAACGATATTGGCGGATATAACATTTCTTAAAAACATCTGTAGAACCGTGAAGTTTGAATTTATCCCAAGAGAAGCTAACAAATTAGCTCACCATCTAGCCCAAAGAGCTCTAAAAGAGAGCATTGCAAAAATTTCTATGTATTCAGATCACGAGGACCTTACTAGCACGGTTGTAATTCCTCCTTAATGTAACAGATACCTCATTTCCAAAAAAAAAAAAGATATCCAAGTTGGACTAATTCTTAAATGTATAATCCGGCAAGCTATTTGTGGGAGGGCAACCTCGAAACAGTTCACATGAATATTCTATTTATAGACAGTATAACATTATATATAAATTATTTTATTTGTATAGATTAAGGAAGGAGTCAAGCAGGCAATCGAACTCAGAAAATCAGGCTCAAGCTTGCTAATTTAGTCAGTGATCGAGCTTTTAATGAGTCAAGCTCGAGCTGCTTTGGATTGAGCAGCAAAGTTTGTTGATCAGCCATGCGATGGGCAGTTTCGGCTCAGATTTGGTTCAACCTGAAGCCGATCCCTTTGTAAGTGGTTATATATAAGGACTTTGCTATTGAGACTGTTCAAGGGCGCGCTCGCCGTAGTAAAAAGCAGAGAAAATAGAATATGTTTCTTGTCTTTACAAAAAGAAAAAAAAATATAGGACTAATTAGCTGTAATAGGGTCACTCCAAAAAAATGAAATCAACTCATCCAATAAAAAACCAACCTTTTTCGATTGGATGAGAATGAATAAAAAAAATACTAAATCGTCTCATATCGAATTGAGAACTTTTACTCTTACCAGAATTTGTACTATGCTATAATGCATATAAGATTAAACCATGGGTCATACCAATAAAATTACTTTTTAAAAATTTTAATGAAAATAAAAATGTTAATGGAAATAAAAACATCAATGGAAAGGGATCGAGATTTCAGGTGGGACCCATCTTCACATGGTGGGCTCGGCCTGAAATCTCGTTCAATCCCATGCTTGAGAGTGAGGTCTCGGTCCGTAACACGGTCTCGATAACATTTCCCTATAAATAAAGAAATTAACTTAGGTATTAGAGGAGTGCTAGCCCTACTCTCATGGCTTTCCAACACAACTGTGAGCCTAATCCTTGCAGCACTGACACCACTGAATTTGTCGTCCTTATCAGTACCCAGAGAAAAAAAAGCCCCTCCCATCCATCCAGCTGCACATGGATCACCTTATGAGGATTGGTAATGGTAGGACCTCCTTACAGTCCACATGATGGGTACCCAAGCGCTAGATGAATCAACACACCAAGCAAATGGACAACAACGAGGACATATCTCTCTTTTTTGTTGTTGTTGCGCTGTTACCCGATTCTAAAAAACATGGGCTCATATTCAATAGGACAGGGCACCACAACAACATAGATGACCTCCCATGTTTTTCTGACACAATCGCTGTTGGCCCATCCGACCTCTTATCGAAATTCTTCGGTTATCACCCTTTGAGGTCTCCATATGTCTCTTTTGATACCTCTTAATTGTGTTTAAGATTCACCCGGCCATTCTTGGTTTTTTTTTTAAATATTAATTCATTTTTAAAATATTCTAATTTAAAAAAAAACCCTAAAAATAGTTTTTTAATTAAAAAAAAAAAGAATTAATATTCTAAAAAAAAGACTAAGGATGGGTGGGTGAACCTTAGGGATGGGTGAATCTTAACCACAGTTAAGGGGTGTCAGAAGGGACACGTGGAGACCTCAAGGGGTGATAACCGGATGACTCGTAATCATCTCAAGTTCTAACCGGTTTTTGGCAAAACCAGTTACACCATTGTGATCATCACGTGTCCCTTTTTACACTCCTTAACTATGGTTAAGATTCACATGCCCCTAGGGTTCACCCACCTATCTTTGGTTTTTAGAAGAAAATTAACCTTATGAGTTGGTAAATTTTAACCACAGTTAACAAAATCATGTATTTTTTTTTTAAAAAAAAAACAAGGATTGGGGGTGAACCCTAGGGGTGACTGAATTAACCATGGTTAAGATGTATCAGAAGGGATATGTGGCCACCTCAGGAGTGTAACCGGTTTTGGCAAAACCGGTTACAACTGGAGAAGAATACGTCCCTAACCGGATTTGGCTTCTCCGAACTCACTCTCTTCTGCATGCTGCATTATTGTAACTTTTTTTCTTTGGTGGGAAAGTTATCATGTAACACATGGGAGCACTTATACCTGAAAGGCACTAATCCTTGAATTTGAAATGACCGAATAAATGGGGTATCCATTGGGTAGAGATATGTATGAGAAATCACCGAACAAATGGGGTAGCTAGGAGGCTAGGACTAGGAGGGCCTTTCATTTGTTATCTGTCCACAAACAAATGGGGTAGCTAGGAGGCTAGGACTAGAGGGCCTTTCAATTGTTATCTGTCCACAGCTTCTTTCTGTTACTAAATAAAAGTGGTGTGCAGGCTCAAGCTCCTCACCACCAAAAAGGGAGGAGCTATAAGCAAATTGAGTGGAAGAAGAAAGAAGAAAAAAGGAAGAAGATGAAGATCAAGATTGGCTGCCTGCCTTTATTTCTTCTGGTAATTCTCATTTGTAGTAGTAGTACAAGCCTTTGTGGTACTGCTCAAGAGATATACGGTTGCAACGGCACCATTGCCGAATGCCTCCACCAAGAGTTCTTAATGGATTCCGAAGTTAGTAGACGTCTTTTATCTTTGTCTGATGGCACAACTGACCTTTCCAGAAATCCAAAAAAAACTCCTTGTAAAAATCTTCATGGACAAGCGTATCGAGACTGTTTGTCAGGTCCGAATCCTAAACCCGATCATTGTAAAAAAATCTATAGATGCAGGCCCTGAAATCAAAGACCGCCAAAGTGATTGAAGAGAAGTCCTCATCCCTCCCTCCCTTTATTTGTGTTGTGTGTACTGCGTATGTATGTTTAAATGCCCGTGTTCTGATAATGGAGTTAACCTATGCGTGTAGTTTATTTAAGTAATGGTTGTGGATCGTGTTACTTTCTTAATTACATTATATATTTATATGTGTTTTTCTTTCTTCTTTTTTTATTTTTTATTTTTGAGCCGCTTTATATTGTGGTGCTGGTGCTCCTCCTCCTCAAGAGATATACGGTTGCAATTACACCATTGCCGAATGCCTCCTCCAACGGGGGTTGTGCTGCTGGTTGAGTTCCATTCTTTTCCCCTTGTTGCCCACCTAGGGATTTATCCCTTATTTCCCGGTGCGTGTGGATTGGAGGGTTTTACACTTGGCCAGGAGATTTAGTCGTGTTGCTCTAAGAGGCCCGGTTACCCTCGTTACAAAAAAAAATTATAAATGGATTCTGAAGCTTTTTTTTTTTTGGTTCGAGATATACGTAGGCCGCAACACCGGTTAGGTGTTAGTATCTGTGTAGTTAGTGGGCGGGTAGAGAGTATATATAAACTTCCACCCTCTCGGGAATGGAACTCGGTACCTCCCCCCAAAGCTGGGATACGCTACCACTAGGACAAAGCCCTGGTGTAATGGATTCCGAAGTTAGTAGACGCCTTTTGCAATCGACTGATAGCCAGGAGCTAGCGGAGCCACATGAGGCTTGGAGCTGAAGTCCCTTGTCCAATGACCTCGGGGGCATAATAACCAGATTCACCAGAATCCGGTTATAACTTATAACCGTAGAGGATTTGGTTCTTTCACTGACTACACACTATTAATGCCCCATAATTCCTTTCTGTACCCTCTCTCTCCAAACAATATCCTTCGTAATGCTTAGTAGCCGTCGGCCCTCAGTCGTTTGGAGACACTTGATTGAATGCCATACCATTGAATGCAAAAACCCTCCCTTATCTTGGCGTCCATTCCATAATTCATATCACAATTCGGGTCTTGGATTTAAGATTTCTCCATCAGTCTAGGCTGAGGATCATGGCAGAAGGTGATTAGCTTTGACGTCCAGATCTTCACCCATTCAGCATGTATGCCCACTCATACACGCATGCATATGGATCTTTATGCACACTTTGTATGCTGTAAACCTTTAGGTCAAGAATGGGAAATAGAAACTTCTATACCAATAGAAAAACAAGAAGACAAGGCAATTTCTCACTTTCCCTTCTTTGATAGATCTTCAACTAATCTCGACTATTACAACTCCGGAACTTATTCTCCATCTTCGTTGTCTAAGGAGAACAAAATCTCGTGAGACAGCAATGCTCTGGGACGAGCGTAATGCGGGACAGTGCCGTTAGCCTTTGGTCAGCAGTGATCGTCAGAGAGTGTTAGTGGAAACCACGTGTAGCCTTCGGCTAGCAGTGATCGTCAATGATTGTCAGAGTTTTAGTGAAACCATGTGCATTTCTCTCTATGGAAGACAATAATGTATTGCCTATACAGAGCGTGGAATTTCAGGTGGGGCCCAACATGTGATGATGGGCCCCACCTGAAATCTCGTGCACATGTGCGAGGTCTCGGCCCTTATGCGGTCTCAGTAGCAAAGTCCATACATAATTGACAGGGATTAGCACACCCCGCATTAGAGTATGTAGTCTAATGTCATGACCACGTGTCCCTTTTAACACTTTTTTAACTATGGTTGAGCTTAAGAAAATTAAAGTCAATATTTTTGCTTTTTTGTTTTTTAAAAAAAGTTTAGATTGTTTAACCATAAGAGTAAGTGAATGTTAACTATAGTTGATGTGTGGTAAAAAGGAGGGTGTTGACCAATGAAGACTGTACATTTGACTACATTAGTCTCCTCCGGCAATAAGTTAAGTATTTTCCTAAAGAAATAACACATGTCTTACTTATAAAGATAGTGAGTTTATCTTTGAAAGAAAGTGTAGCTGCATTAAGAAATTATTAAAAAAACACAATTATTAGGGGATTGACTCACTCTAATTTTTTTATTGGAGAGAATGTTAGTGGAAAAAACAGGTGTCTTTCTCTTAATGGAAGATAGTAACATATGGCTTGCTTATAAAGAGTGAGTTTGAAAGAAAGTTTAGTTAGCATTAAAAAATTTTGGGGTGCTCGTGGCAACACCTTATTTTTTTTCTTCTAACAACTTAGTTATATTATTGAGGAAAATAATCACCTCCTCAGTCGGTGAGGCGAGGAGGGGCATCTCGTTTGCCATATTTTTGCCATGTGTCCCCCTTCTAACCCCATTTAATTGTGTTAAGATTCATTCACCCTTAGGGTTCACCCATCTACCCTTAGTGTAGAGACCCAAATCTGAATTCCAATTTCTATCTTGTTTAATTGGAGTAGAATGGTCTTTTATTATGTTTTTATGCATGTTTAATTATATCTAAACGGTGTAATGTGTTTAAATACTTAAGTGAATAAAAGAGTGGAAAAGCAGGGCATGCGACCGATCACAGGGTGACCTATGATCGATCGCCCTGAGTCCAGAAACTGGGTAAGTCCTTGTTTTGTGTGTCATTGATTGCACTAATGTGCGATCGACGTCCTGAACCTGAAAAGTTGGGAAGTTTCTATTTCATTTGCGATCGATCGCAATAGATGCGACGATCGATCGCCCAGATATGACGATCGATCGCAGGTTGCGTATCAAATTTTTAAAAAGTTACGTAAATTAGGGTTTTAAACCTTTAGACTATAAATAGCACTTCTATTTTCAAGGATTTTAGAGATTCTAGCTTTTCTAAACCTAATTTTGCAAAAGAAATGAGAAAACCTTGGGTTAGTAAAAAGAAATTGCTCGAGGAATAAAGAGATTACTCCAAGGAGAGGGATAAAGCTTGGAGATTGCTCTCCAAAGCTTTAAGGAGCTTTCTCTAGCATTTTGGATCCAACGGAAAGATCCCTAAGGTCGATATACTTTCTAACTTAACTCTATCAAGATGTTTTGTATGTTATAGAAAGATGGAAATGAAGACCTATGTATGTTTTTATGTTTATGCTTAGATTATGGATATTAGAATATGAAATGAGAATTTTAAGTGATTTAGGGATTTTTATTAACTAATTTTTGCTATTTTAGAATTGGAAATGTTTGGATGTGATGAATGGAGGATGGGAAATACTATGAAGGAAGGGTTGAGGTATGGCTACATGTTGTGGATGATATGTATAGTGAATGAACTATAATTATGGAGGAAATGGTGAATTATGGGTGAATGCTGAAATGAAGAAAATTATAGAAGTGAATTGGGATTTTTATGTTATTATTATGTTTAGAAAAATGCATAATCATGATAAAGACATATCAATGATTGGTGTATTAAACTATGTCTTATCTACTTTGCATGGTGATCGGTGTTCGAGTAGGCTAAAACTTAGAGAAAGTTTTCCATGTCGGGAATTCTCTAACCAAGTAAATGTATCTTGACGAAGTTTCTTTGCGGATGATCGGAATCTAAGGGATGACTCATTTGAACTCCAATCACGACACTTATGCACATTTTTCACATGCATGGTAAAAAGTAAGATCCACGTGTCTCACTAGATCATGCATCGAACATGGATGTGTCATGTATTATGCTATGAAAGAATGATCTCTTGGTTACGAACATACTACTCTATACGTTGCCTCGATGTGTTACAAAACTATGAATTATGCATTGACGGGACAAAACACTATGTATTATGCTTTGAAAGAATACCCCCTGGTTACGAACATATATATCACTCTATGCGTTGTCGTGATATGTTACAAAACACTATGAATTATGCGTTGACGGGATAAAACACTATGAATTATGCTTTGACGGGACCACATTCTATGAATGATGCATTTACAGAATAAGTTGGTTATCATGGGCACATATGAGTTATGCATATGTTTTGCATATGAATATGTTTAAGAGTCACACAAGTACACGAGTCAAGATGGTGATATAATATGCCCGCATGTTGCTGCCCTCTGGTTATGTCTATGTCACGAGAAACTGTTATCAATTATGTAGATATGAAATGGATTATGACATCGATAATATACAAGTTATGTTATGTTGTTAGTTGGACTGTATATACGCTGAGTGTTTTCAATACTCAATCGACCTGTTATTGTTAGTAGGTATAGAGCAGGAGTACATGGCGGAACCGTGGGTTAATGAGTTATATGTCAAGGAAGAAGAAGAAGGTGAGCCTCCGGCTGAGGAAGCTCGAGAGTTAGATATATAGCCATACTATTAGGCCTTGTTTTATCTTTTGAAAGGATTGTAATAGACTTAAGTAATTTTCAAGATGTTGCTTAGACTGTCTTAGTTTTGTTGATGGTTTTAGACTACCCCGGTTATGGTGGGTTAAGTTGGACAAATTGCAATTGTGCAAGATGGTTTGAGCTTTATATATCAAATTTTAATATTGCTATTTGGGAGACTCGTGTTTAGCTTGTCTTACATATATGGGTTTGAGTAGGTTTAAGAAATGTAACGGGCCCAAAGTCCCATTATATCCAAGAAGGGATTTTGATGTCGTTACACTTGGTTTTTAGAAAAATAAAATAAAATAAATTTAACTAAAGGGTTAAAAAGAAACTAGCCCGAGTTAATGGGAGCTGAAGAGTCGGCTATGTTAGAGCGAGGAGGAATAGTCCTCTCCTCGGCCGACAAGGGGACTATTGCTCTATTATTGAATCCAAGGGTTAGTAAATTTTAATCATGGTTAAAAAGGGTTAAAGGGGACACGTTGACCCGTGGGTGCAATTGAACTTGGGGGAGTGTTAGAGAATTAACCCTACAACAGGATCTGTGAGACACGAAATTTAGACAGAAAAGTGAACAAGAACAAACACACAAGAACACCAGGTTTACATGGTTCCCTCAAGTTGAGGTACGTCCACGTAGTCGCCGAGATTTCACTATGTTCTAGAGCAAAAAGGAATTACAGAGTTGCGATCTAAACTAACAGTAGCCGCCCACACCTATTCTTAATAGTATTAGGACTACATAGAAAAAGTGAAAAATACCATAGCACCCCTCGAAAAATTCACCTTGGGGATAACACCCCTGATCCCTCACCTTACAGACAAGGGGGTTCTGCCCCCCTGCAACCCCCCGCCAACTTACCGCAAAGTTGGATCCACTAGAACAGAGGTAGGATGTTCAGTCGAGGCAGGCTCCACACTTCCTATCAATCTCCCACTTAGAGACTGACTCCAACAAAAGCTCTAACTCCACATGCTTTCAAACACAAACGAACATCTCAGTGACTCACTCATCCATCATTAGGCTTGTAGACATACTGAAGCTAAACATAGCTTCAGTTTCTCAATAGTGACTTGCCTTGGTTAACATGTCTGCTGGATTCTCACTTCCCCGAATCTTCTCAAGTAACAGTACTCCATCATCCAAAAGAAAACGTATGAAATGGTATCTCAACTGTATGTGCTTCGTTTTAGAATAAAATACCGGATTCTTTGCAAGATGAATAGCACTCTGACTATCGTTGTACAAAATACTCTTCTCCTGCTTCTTACCCAACTCTCCCAAAAAACTTTGCAACCAAATCATCTCCTTGCTAGCTTCAGTAACTGCAACATATTCAACTTCTGTAGTGGAGAGAGTCACAATCTTCTGTAACTGAAAAACCCAACTTACTGTTGTACCACCCAAAGTATACACATACCCAATAGTACTCCTCATGTTGTCAACATCATCAGCTAAGTCTGAATCAACATAACCCTGCAGTGTCATATCTGCCCCTTTAAAACAAAGTGTTGTTTCTGTGGTACCCTTTAAATATCTAAGGATCCATTTTACTGCCTCCCAATGTGATTTACCCGGATTACTCATGTATCTGCTCACAACTTCCACTGCATGTGCTAAGTCTGGCTTGGTGCAGACCATACCATACATTAGGCTACCAATATCTGAAGCATATGGAACCCCTTCCATGTATGCATGCTCCTGCTCCGTCTTTGGTGACTGTTCTTTAGATAATTTGAAGTGACTAGCTAATGGAGTGTTCACTGGTTTTGCATCTTGCATGCTGAAACTGTTGAGAACCTTTTTGACATACTCTCCTTATGAAAAATTTAATTAAAGTACCAGCATCTCTATCTCTGTTGATCCTCATCCCCAAAATCTGTTTTGTCAAGATCTTTCACTGCAAACTGATTAAACAACTGCTTCTTTAAGTTATTGATCTATTGAATGCTTGACCCTACAATAAGCATGTCATCTACATACAAGAGCAAAATAATATAACTGTTGTCAAACCTCTTAACATAGCAATAATGATCTGTCTAGCATCTTGTGAAGTCATTGTTGCACATGAATCTATCGAATTTCTTGTACCACTGTCTCAGAGCCTGTTTCAAACCATACATGTTTTTCTATAGCTTGCATACCAATCCATCTTTTCCCAGTGCTATAAATCCTTGTGGTTGCTTCATGTAGATTTTTCCCTCCAAATCACTATGGAGGAAAGTTGTTTTCACATCTAACTACTCAAGAAACAAATCTTCTGCAGTCACAATTCCCAACACCAATTTGATTGTAGTCAATTTCACAACCGGAGAGAAAATCTCAGTGTAGTCAACACCTTCTTTTTGCTGAAATCCCTTCACAACCAATCCAGCTTGCTACCATCATGTTCTTCCTTGACTTCGTAAACTCATTTGTTATGCAAAGTCTTCTTTTCCTTTGGAAGGTCGGTTAACTCCCATGTCTGATTTGACATGAGAGAGTCCATCTCATCCTGCATAACTAACTCCCACTTGGTCGAAATTTCAACCTGTAATGCTTCATCATAACTCTCTGATTCACCACCATCAGACAACAATATATAATTTAAGGAAGGAGAATAACGCTGTGTAGGTTTGGAACCTCTGGCGGACCGTCTCACCTCAATCATAGGTGTGCATTGCTCCACCTATGGCAGAGCTTGTTCCACCTGTGGAGTAGCTTGTTCTACCCTTGGAACCACTATTTCAGGATTATTCTAAACTCTACTCTGCACATCATTCTCAAAGATCTCTTCTAATTCAATGTACTCAGCATTTTCAGCATGAGTACCAACATTTTTAGATTTTACAACTGACCTTTCCTTATACATTACTTTTTCATTAAATATGACATCTCTACTTCTAATGATTTTTCGACTTTGATAATCCTAAAACCAATAATCAAATTCATCAGTGTCATACCCAATAAAAGTACATTTCTTGGACTTCGGGTCGAGTTTGGTCCTAGGATTAGATACTATATGCACATATGAAACACAACCAAACACTCTTAAATGTGAAAGATTTACCTCTTTTCCCCTCTAAGCCTCCTCTGGTAAGCAGTTATCCAAATGAAAAGAGGGTCCACGGTTGATCAAGTATGTTGTAGTATTAATTACATCAGCCCAAAACATCTTGGGCAATCTAGAGTATATCCTCATGCTTCTAGCACGCTCATTAAGAGTTCTATTCATGCGTTCTGCAACACCATTTTGTTGCAGTATCTCGGGAACAGTCTTCTCCATTCTGATCTCATTAATTGCACAGAATCGTTTGAACTCGTTGTCTCCATACTCCCCTCCATTATCAGATCTCAAACACTTTACTTTCAACATTGTCTCATTTTCCACCATGGTCTTTCACTTTTTAAAAGTATCGTAAACATCAGATTTATTTTTCAAAAAATAAACTCATACCTTTCTTGTCGAATCATCGATGAAAGTAAAAAAAATATGATACGCCTCCAAGAGATGAAACTGAAGCAGGTCCACACTTCCTATCAGGGAGTTCAAACGCAATTAACTGTGTGATCCAATTTCCGTGTTTTTGTTCTTGTCACGAACTCTTCAATTTCCAAGGGTCCAATGGATTCTCGAAGCTTTAAGAAAGAGCAATAGTTTTCTCCTCGTGCTGAGGAGCAAATTATTGCTCCTTGCCCCTCAAAAAGCCCCTTTAACTGCCTTGAATTATGGTTAAAAAGTTTTAACCACTATGATTAAAAAGTTTTAACTATTTTGATTAAATTTTTTTCTTCTAAAAATCAATTTTAGATGCTTTAACAAAGAGTAGTGATAGGCGGACCCATGAAATCCATTTCCAAACCTAAGGCACCACCTCATCGGGGGATCCAATTCCCCCCCCCCCCCTTAAATGTATGAATTGCAAGAGCTTCAATGCCCAAGCTGACATCTAACCTACTACCGTACTAGCATAGATAAATGATGCCAACACAAAAAAAGAAAAAAAAAATGAGAATGTAAGGTTTGACTCAATTTTTAAGAAGGGTATAGTAAATTACTCTTTTAGACGGAACATTGCTAAAAATATTTCTTTATGTTTCTTAAATCATTTGAAAATATTACTATTGTTAAGGGTATTTAATATGGGGAAATGCTTCTCGACCGTCTTGGAGTCGAGACCACCGAGCTTGTGCCCAAGATTTTAGGTGGGGCCCACAAGCTCGGTGGTCTTGACCCCAAGACGGTCTCAGAAGCAAAGTCCTTTAATATATAATGTAAATATAATTATATTGAAGGATATTATTGTAAATTTTGTCAAACCGAGCCACCTACTGCTCATGCTCGGCTCGTTAACTTTTCGAGCTTATTTGATAGGCTCGGTTTAACGAGCCCAATATATAAGCTCAAGCTCCATTCATTTAGACTTGAGCCGAGCCATCATGCGAGCTAGCTCGGCTCATTGACACACCTACCTCCTAAAGAAGAAAAAATAAGAGGCTAGTTTGGGTTGGGTTGGGCCAAACTCAGTTAGAAGCCCAGTCTAATAGGCCATCGGAACTAAGCTTCTAAGCCTAAGCCCGTCTGACTATGTAACTGGGTTGAGCGGGAACTTGGCCCAGCTCGGTCTGTTGAAAACCCTACCTGACCCTGCCCATTGACAGACCTAGGTTAGCATTAACCGTAGTTGGTCAGGTTAATGCTAACCTAACTAATCTAGGGCTCGAGAAAGAATGGAAATGAGATATTGCTTAGGAGCTTCTTGCAAAGCATGTGCGTCCTTATATTTATTAAGGGTAGCACTACACTAGAACTTCTCAAACAACATATTCCGGCCTTGGCTTGTCTCTGGCGAAGCTAGAAACTCCTCTCTGGGTTCCATACACTGTGCGAGAGTTGGCGAAAAAAATGGGGAGAAGCCATTTGATTTTCTCCCCCATTTGTTTGACTTCTCCTCATATGATATCTCTCCCCTCTATTCTCATACACTTATCGCCACATGTCTTATTAAGGGTGGAGAAGTCAAAATCGTGGTTCGCGAGAGACAAGCCAAGGCCACATATTCCAAGCCAGATGTTCTCTATAAGAGAAAGTGGTTTCGCTTTTGTACGTATCATTTACCCTCCTTGTTTTCTAGCTTTGATGGAGAACACTAACCAAAACGCTCTACTGTTCATTCTCATGCTCACCACTTTCTACCTCCATCTAGTAGTCGGTGACTCCCCTCCTGCTTACGTCCCCTCGGATAACATCCTCATCAACTGCGGCTCCTCTGGTTACTCAACGTGGGAACAAGATGAACGGAGTTGGATAGGCGACGTGAGCTCACAATTCACACCTTCAGGACCAAACGACAAATCAGAAACTTTTAAAGCCACTGCCCAAGGCTCCGTCGATAAAGTCCCTTACCTCACTGGTCGAATCTTTCATTCTCCATTCACATACACCATTCCCGTCTCTGAAGAAGGCCCCAAATTCATTCGCCTACACTTCCACGCCCCAAATTCATATGAATCTGATCTAGACCTCTCCAAAGCCTTCCTCTCCGTAAAAGTTGGGCCCTACCTTCTCCTACGTAATTTCAGCGCCTCCCTCACTGCTGCTAATCTCAGCTCACCTTCCTTCATTAAAGAATTCTGCGTTAATGCGGTAGAGGACCAAAGATTAGACATAACCTTCTCTCCATTTCCTTCTAATTCAGATGCTTTCGCCTTCGTCAACGGGATTGAGGTTGTTTCCATGCCCCCCAATCTCTACACTTCCCCTGACTCTCTTTTCGTCGACCACTCCACAACCATCTCTGTTGACAATAATAGTACTGCCCTTGAGATGCTTTACCGGTTAAACGTCGGCGGTCAATCTCTTTCACCCATGCAAGATACCGGCATGTTTCGTGCCTGGGATGACGATCACCGGTATATATTCGGTGATGACGGCCAAACGCCCAATCTTCTTGGTCGTAATTTCACAATCAATTACCCCGAAAAGGTACCCGAGTACACCGCTCCTGAGATCCTATACCGCACCGCCCGGAACATGGGTATGGACAAGACCTTCAACGAGAACAACAATTTAACATGGGGCTTCCTCGTCGATTCTGGGTTTTATTACCTTGTTAGGCTCCATTTCTGCGAGATTGTGCTCAATATAACGAAGACGAACCAGAGGGTGTTTCAAATATTCATCAATAATCGGACGGCTGAGGGTGAAGTTGATATCATATCATGGACAGGGGACAACAGGGTTCCGGTGTATAGAGACTATGTTGTGCAGGTACTAGAAGGAAACGGAGGCAAGCAGCTTATGTGGTTGGCGCTACACCCTGACACTAAATCACCAGCGTTGTACTCTGATGCAATCTTAAACGGCTTGGAGATTTTCAAATTGAACAGCACTAAAGGCAGTCTCGCCGGGCCCAATCCTGATCCTGATCCTGATCCTGATCCTGTTGTTGACAAGATCCCGGCTCCGATCGAACCGTCTATCCGGCGATCAAAGGATCATGAGAAGAATCTCTTACCAATTATAATCGCTGGAGGGGTGTTGGGTGGGGTAGTTGCATTCTCTCTTCTATGTTTCTTTATTTTCCGGCGACGGAAGAGGGTGAATGACTCCCGTACTAGCGACGGAACTTCGTGGTGGCTTCTACCTTCGCACTCTGGAGTGAGGTCCACAAAGAGGACCACTTCATCGCTCCCATCCGACTTATGTCGTCACTTCTCGCTCGTCGAGATCAAATCGGCGACGAACAACTTTGACGAGAATTTGCTCATCGGCGTCGGAGGCTTCGGCAATGTATACAAAGGCAACATCGACGGTGGAGCCACCACCGTTGCGATCAAGCGCTTGAATCCAACGTCACAGCAGGGGGCCCACGAGTTCCAGACCGAGATCGAGATGCTCTCCAAGCTCCGCCACCTCCACCTCGTCTCCCTCATCGGCTACTGCCGGGACTACCGAGAGATGATCCTGGTTTACGAATACATGGCCCACGGAACCCTCCGTGAACACCTCGACAAGACCCATAATCCACCACTCTCATGGAAGCAGAGGCTCCAGATCTGCATCGGTGCAGCCCGCGGCCTAAACTACCTCCATACGGGCGCGAAGCAGACGATCATCCACCGCGACGTAAAGACAACCAACATATTGCTAGACGAAAAATGGGTGGCTAAGGTTTCGGATTTCGGGTTGTCGAGGGTGGGATCAACGAGCGTGTCCCACACTCACGTGAGCACAGTCGTGAAAGGGAGTCTCGGATATTTGGACCCTGAGTACTACCGCCGTCAGCAACTAACGGAGAAGTCCGACGTGTACTCGTTTGGGGTGGTGTTGTTCGAGGTTCTATGCGCGAGGCCGGCGGTTAACCGGATATTGCCGAAGGAGCAAATTAGCTTAGCCGAATGGGCTCGACAGTGCCACCGGAAGGGGACACTTGATCAGATAATTGACCCATATCTAAGGGGGAAGATTTCGCCGGAGTGTTTGAAGAAGTTTGGGGAGATCGCTGAAAGCTGCTTGCTTGACCAGGGAATAGAACGGCCGGCGATGGGCGACGTCGTGTGGAACCTTGAATTTGCATTGCAGCTGCAGGAGACGGCGGAGGAGAGTAGCAAGAGTAGTGGGGTCCATGGAGAGACGGACAGTGAAGAGTCCCCCTTCAGTCCCTACTTCCTCTCTGGTGGCAATGATGACGTGGTGTTTGACAAGGATGGACACGCGTCGTCGAATTCTAGGAGCAGTGGGATTATCGTGGTGAGCGACGGTGGACTGAGCCTCACCAGCAATGATTCTGATAGATTGATGTCGGGTCCTGTGTTTTCTGAGATCATGAACTCTAAAGGACGGTGAGATCCAACCCTTCCTTGTACGGAGTAGGGGCCCACCAGAAAATACGGTGTGAACAATTCTACGGGATCTGAACCGTACGATTATTGGTGATATACGTAATAAAAAAGTTGAGTCAAATAAAAGAAGGAGAGGATGGGTGTGACGATATTGTCGCTTAGCTTACGGAGGTGTGGTAGATATTTTTAGCTGAAGGCCAGCGCCAGACTAGTTGATGTAATTGGTTGACTGAAAGTCCAGTGAATAATCCAGATTTATGACATTGGTGGTGGTCCATTGAGGACGATGGAGGTCCATCTTTAAATAAAAATGCTTTTGGTAGGTTGGTATTTCTTATACTTGTCAAAAATCCTATATAGTATTAAAGTTTTTGTAGAAGGGATCAAAGCTACAGTAAACGGCAAAAGATCTCAAGTGAAATGAAAAGAGAGAACGAAACTTCCTGATTAGATCATTAGATTATTCTTCGTTTATGTCTTAGAAGACGACAATAGGCTCATAAAATACAAGAGAAGAAAATTCACCTCAAGGGTGATAACGG
Organism: Tetracentron sinense; assembly: GCA_015143295.1. Classification (NCBI taxonomy): domain Eukaryota; kingdom Viridiplantae; phylum Streptophyta; class Magnoliopsida; order Trochodendrales; family Trochodendraceae; genus Tetracentron; species Tetracentron sinense. Next base: position 37,123,378 of record CM026560.1, read on the forward strand.
TTGTCGGTTGGCATATGTTTTGAGAAGAGTGTTTTGAGTAATGGTTACGTTGAGTTACAAGTGTGATTGTGTGTGTGAGTGCATGTCATTTGTCTTACAAAATAGTTTTCTAATTTAAAAAAGAGTTAATATTTTTATAAAAAAAATTCAAGGATGGGTGGGTGAACACTAAAGGTGGGTGAATCTTAACAATAATTAAGGGGTGTCAATCGAGACACATGGCGACCTCAAGGGTGATAACCTTTACTTTAAAAAGAGTTAGACATCCAATTCAACTTTAACTTAACAATTTAAAGTCCAAATAAACACAATTTTCAAAAAAGTTTAAGCTCTTATTTTCAGTTTATCAAGCGTTCCATACCTCAAACTACTCATAATAGATAAAATGGTGTTTGTACCAAAAAAAAAAAAAAAAAGAATGGGAAACATAAATAAATAAAGGGATTGTGTTAGAGTAATATCAACTTCATTAAAGGAATTCAACAGGGAAACCAATGGTGTATAGCACTGCACTTGAGCATATGGGTAGTTGAAAAGTCCACCATGTACTAACCTAGAATAGATATTAGTTGCTAACTGGAATAAAATAAATAAATAAATAATCAGCTACACAAGACACGCTTGTATGGTGTTCTCATTCTAAAGGGTTAGCTGACTAGCATGGTTAAACAAACATCTATGCAAATCTCGGATCTAAAAAATTAATTGCCTGTCCAAAATTAGACATTTGGTATGAATAATGAGCAAAACATGCTTCTAACCTTAAAAAAAATTGTGGAGAAAAAGGAATTTACGTGTATCAGTAGATCTGAAGAAGTGGTGTGTAATCAGATGGATAAAGCCGATACACCACGGTTCAAAAATCCAAACAAAAGACATAAAAGCTCTAATAAAGAAATCATGGAACGAAAGATAAAAAGTTATAGTAGAAATCATGAACCCCGGAGTCCGAAGGGCTTTGTATTGAGGGGCAAACCAGTAAGAGTAATGAGTATGTGCAAGCCCAATGCCTAGAACCTCTGTCTTAAGGCAAAGAGCTGAGCACTTCAAAGAAGACTGGACCCTTGCTAGAGAGAAAGGTGTGAAAAATTGAGATAAACTATATATGAATATAGGAGCTCCGATTGAATAGAAAACCGGAGCAACTCAAAAATGGCTTTATCGCACATATAGTTTGGTAATTTCAAATATAAAAAAGAAGGTATTTTGTTCAACTAATTTTTTTGTAATTCCCAAAAAGGGAAATAATCACCTCCTTATCCTGAGGAGGTGGTATACCGTCTTGCCCCTTTTTCGTGACACGTCTAACCTTTTCTATTTCCTTTAACTATGGATAAGATTTACTAAACTTAGGGTTAAAGCATCTAACCATAGTTTAAAGGGGCTTTGTGAAGAAGAGGAGAAATAGACCCCCCGCGGACAAGTAGTTGACTTGCTCTTCCCAAAATACCCCTGTCAAAGGCTTTTTAAAAAAAAATTATCATTGTTCCTCCAACTAGCTGTTCAAACGAGCTCCAATTCATAGTGTTCATAGTTAATCTTCAAAGAATTTGTGGATTAAGGGGCATTTATTGCTCTGATGGTCAATGTGACAAGAGGGAAGTAAATCGTTAGTATTCTTTCTTGTGGCCTCGAGTGTTTGAGTGTGTAAAGGTTAAGATCTTTTTGACTTTTGACGGTTGTACAAAAGATCTTAGCTTTTAAACACCAGGCACTATAATTTTGTAGGCATACAGATTGGATCGCATATTTGGCGCAGATATAGTGACAATTCTCCTTATTAGTTGATCAACATTAATTTTTGGAGTAATGCCAACCCTACTAAACTTTTACAAAAAAAAAATTTATTAAATAAAAAAGAAGCCAAATCCTCTACGGATGCATTAAGAAATGGATTTTGAAGCCTCACTCTCTTCTTATTGCACTCTCCTTTGTCTTTAAACTTTTTATTTTTCTTCTATTTTGTGACACCTGAGAGAGCCCTTCTGGCTACGCTAGAGAGAATCCAAGGTCTTTTCGTCCATTTGATGGAACGGGACCACTGTGGGGCTGCCCATACTGCACGCTACAATGACGGCTGTAACAGTCAACAGAGTTGGACAAGGTCCATGTTGTCCGCACATGATCCAAAAGACTTAACACAAAGACTATGAAGTCTTCGGAGTTTCGCCCACGCATTAAGAAATGGATTTTGAAGCCCCACTCTCTCCTTATTACTCTCCTTTTTTTTTTTGTTTTATCTTTTTTTTCTTCTATTTTGACACCTGACAGGAGCCTTTCTGGCTTCGCCAGAGAAAATCCGAGCCTATTCGTACATTTGCTTTCATGAGAACTTTGGTGGGATGGGACCACTGTGTGGCTGCTCATACGACATGCCACAATGACGTTTGCAGAAGTCAGCAGAGTTGGACAAGGTCCATGTTGTCCACACATGATCCAAAAGGCTTAAAACGAAGACTTTGAAGTCTTCGGAGTTTGGCCCACGCATTGAGAAACGGATTTTGAAGCCCAACTCTTCTTATTGCACTCTCCTTTCTTTTCATCTTTTTTTTTTCTTCTTATGTTTGGACGAGGAAAGAAATACAATCCAGAGTTGCGCCTGTTTAATTTAAGGAAAATAATGACCTCCTTGGTAGGTGACGCGAGGAGTGGTGTCTTGGGTTCCCTTTTTCGTCCCAAGTGTCCCTCTTTTAACTCTCTGTTACTATGGTTAAGATTTACTAACTAATAGAATTCACCCATTTATCATTTGTTTTTAAAAAAATAAGATAAAAAATTTAACTACAAGGTTTAAAACCTCAGTTAATAGCAAGGCAGCTTTGTGAGAGCGACGAGCATAGTTGGCTCCTTGCTCATGGAGCGAACTATTGCTCTTAATTTAAAATCCAACAGCTCAAAAATGCACCTCCATTAAAGAATGGGCCCCAAAGAACTTATATGGGACAACATGCTCAGGTAGGAACCCGATGTGGGACTAAACACTCACCCCTAAAGGTGTTCTGGTACCCGTTTTGAGGAGCTCTAGGGTGAAGCTTACATGGGTTGCATGTGTGTGGTGTGTGTGTGAGTTTGCATGTGGTGTGTGTGTGTTTGCTTGGGTAGTGTGAGTATTCCCATGTCATTGCCTTGTGGTATGATTGAGTTTACCAAAAAAAATTAAAGAATGGGCCCCCACCTGATTCTTAGCATGGTTGGATTGTTAATCAAGCGGCCTAGCTTGAGAGTTTCCCATCACTTCCCTTGGACAGAGAGGACAATACATTATGTGGCAGGGGAGGGAGTGGGAAAGAGGGCTAGCAAGCATCCTTCTATAAAATTCCAAAGAAATAGGGAAGAATGTCTGATATAAAATGTGTCCTTTTTGCCTGGCAACAGATATGAGTGCAATAGGACTACCGCAAAAGATATCTGAGAGCATTCTTAGTAGTCTCACCAAATTTTAGCTAAAACTCATCTTTGCTATTTTGGTTATCTACTTATTTGAAACACTTCTAATTCCTCATCAAAATTGTCAAAACTTATAGTATTTTATTATTTGTGTGACACCACAATAATAGGATGGAGAGAGAAATCATTAGTTTATTATTTGTGTGAGACCACAATAAAAGAAATGAGAGAAATATTTAACTTTAGTGAGTATTGTACACTCATCAAACAGAAATGATTATTTTGATAAGGTTGATAGAGACCCTTTTAAGCATTTTTTAATACTAAGGAAATGATTATTTTGATAAGGTTGATGGAGACCCTTTTAAGCATTTCTTAATACTTTAGCTCACCAAAATAATTTGTTTGGTTATTTTGGTAAGGCTGCGAGAAATGCCCCCAAAAAAAAAGAGGAAATGGGAATAAGGAGAGCAGATGGGCAGCAGCCTATGTTGTAGCACATGGGTACAACAGGCAGACTATTTATATATTTTAATAATAAAAAAATTAAAATTTTAAAAGTAATATTTAGAAATTAGATAAAAAAGTTGATGCACTGACACATTTTCTTTTTAACTCGAAATTCTCTCAAGTTGTAACCGTCTCTCTAAGGAGTTCAAGCGTCCCACAAGTCAACACGTGTCTCTTTTAACACCCTAAATTATGGTTAAGATTTATTAACCCCTAAGATTCAATTTTCTAACCTTAATTTAAAAAAAATATTAACTCTAAAGATTAAAATTGTTAACCAAAGTTAAAAGAGCAGTTTAAAGGCTTTTGCCTTGTAACCAGTGTAACCCGCGGTTACAACTTGAGAAATCACAAGCCTTTTGTACCCACAAGGCTTTTGTGTTATTCATGTGCAAAGTGAGATCAGATTAAACTCTCGCACCCAAACACTACAAAGCGTCCTTTTAATTGTGGTTAAGAAGTTTTAACCCTTAGGAATAATTTTTTTAATAAAATTTTATTCTAAAAATTAAGGTTAGAAATATTATCCAAAAGTTAAAATTTCTTAACCACAATTATAGGATCACATATTGCATTGTGCTGAGTCCAATCACAATTGACTGTGATCCAAACCGGACAGCATTGTGCATAGTTGTGACTGCTATTGAACTCTCCCGAGTCCAATGGCAATTAACTGTGATCAAACTCGTGCAAAGTTGGGGGGCTCCAAAACATATGGTGGGAACATTTCCACACAATCTGGACCGCTTGATTATTGGTGATTGCATATGTTAAAAAAGTAAAGTCAACTAAAAGAATGATAGGATGGTGTGGTAAATATTTAGCTCTAAGGATTTTTTCCTGATTGCCCCCTTAAGTTTGGGGGTATGTTCTCAAACCACCCAACTTTACAAAAAAAAAAAAAAAATCCTCTACCCTAAAGAGGCTTTTGAGCATTTTTCATAATTAACATTTATAAAAAGTCTTAAACACCTCTCTACTACCACCTACATTTTAAAAAAGAGTTTTTTCTAGTTTTGAAATAATGAGTGAAAAATAGGGATTTACATACGTTTATGAGATGGGAGACATTTTCCACTTTCCCCATCTTCCCATCTCACGAAACCCTTCACCCCTTTCTCATTTAATGAAAGCTTTAGTAGAAATTTAATAGGAATGTTCTTTAAAAAGGATGAAACATTCGTAAAAATTATGAGTTTTAAACAAAGTTTTTTGTGTGCAAAATTGATATGGGTTGATAGACGTGGTTGATACACCTGCTTGATACTTCTATCGATACCCATATTAATATATTGATACACGTGGTGGTCGGTACATTAGGTATTGATACATAACGTCTTCAACCTATGAACGCAATCAGTATCGATAAAAAGTATCGACCCCACTTGCTGAGTACCGACCACACACTGTAAACCTTAAAAAATAAAAAGGAAACACATGTAGAACCATCAAACATAAAATTTAGAGATTAATTTTAATCCAGAGCTCTGCATGTGCGTAGCTCCTTTTTTACATAATCGGGTGACAAATGTGTATTTATTGATAATTACACATTTGCCACCCGACAGTGTAAAAAGGGAGCTCCACACATGCAGAGCTCCGCATTATATTTAAACAATAAAATTTAAGGTTTAGAATCATAAATGCAATGATTATAAACTTTTTTCTTTAAATTAATCATACATGTAATAATCTTAACCCGAAAATGAGTATTTTAGTTGATCGATGGCGTTCTTTCGCGATCGTGATTACTAGTTTAATGGAATGAAACTCTCTTATGGAAATCTTAGTCGAAATGGTAGGTGATGAAATGTGGGAGGACTTTTCTGGACCAACGAAATGAGCTCTATTTTTGAGAAGGAACGAATGGAGCCCTATTTTTGAGAAGGAACGAAGCAGGCTCCATGGTTGGTAAGGAATGGATGGGACACAAATATCTTTTCTTTAAATGATTTGAATAAAATTATCCAAAATTGAAAAAGTTTACATGTGCGAACACTTTACATGTGTGTAGGGGGTATTAAGAGAGTTTTTTAAAACTTCCGTATTTGAGAGAACAACCCCAAATTTAAGGGCCAACACTAGGCATGATTACGTAGGTTGTTGAAAAGTCAAGTGAATGGTCCAAATTTATGACTTGGTAGTGGTCCATTGAGGGCGATATGGAGGTCCATCGCTCTTTGGTTTTGGTAGGCTGGTTTGACGTTTGTCAAAAACCCTATCTTGTGGAAGAATGGATGAAAGCTACCCTAATCAACTTTTACAGAAAATGGTAGACGAACCTTCGTCTTTGGATTATTCTTTGTCTTGTCTTCGAAGACAACAGTATGGTCTCAACATGTGAGTGAAGAAAAGTCATTCCCACTTTAAACAGGAACTTTTAGTGAAAATATACCCCCACTGCTTGCTCCAATGGAAGGGTGTAGCCTCTCTTATGATAGAGGTTTTGAGATGACAACTTGCAAGAGCTCCACTCCCGCTAACCACTAACGGATGTTACTAATAGGAAGTAAATAGTTGTTGTAGCCTAGGATATAATAAGCCAATACCCTCTAGACACGATAAAAAATTGTCAAATTTACAGTTGTGTTGCTCTTTTTATTGAAATTTTTAATAATAAGAAATTTCTACTAACACCTTTTTTTTAATTGTATTCAGAATGCAATAGTTGTTTGTAGCCGAGCATTGTTACTAAGTTACACTCTTTTACGGCCTAATGTCACTCTGACATAAATATCTTCAAAATTCTCATCATAGTTTTATTACTAATTAAAGTAAATAAACCATCTCAACTCAATTATGATGAAACTAAAAATGATATTGAAAAATGAATGTTCAAAATTATATTTGAATGCACACAATTTTGCACTCCTATAAGACTTATAGAATCTCATGTGACCTACTAGAGATATCTTGACATCCTTAATCTGGAAACATAATAAAATATCCTCAAAAAATTAATGCAAAAACTTGAGACTTAAGAAATCCCACCTACAAAATTAAGTAAAAAAATTAGAAAGAATCTCATGTGACCTACTAGAGATATCATGACATCCTTAATCTTGAAACATAATAATATCCTCAAAAAATTAATGCAAAAACTTGAGACTTAAGAAATCCCACCTACAAAATTAAGTATAAAATAAGAATAGTAATCTTTGACTAAACTGTGCTAAATCCACAATGTTTGAAGATCATAGTATACAAGAATTTCCAATTAAGGTAAGTCAGAGGCTGGGGCAGAACTAAGGGCAATTGCCCTTGAACCTAAAAAAAAATCTTATATTATTTATTATTTAATAGGGCATAGCCATGAGACAGGGGTGTAACTACCCCTAAACTTCAGAAAACAGAATTATTATATTATTTAATTATTTAATAAGACATAGCCAAGGGATATGGATATATATCCCTTTTTTTAAACCCAAACTTTATATTTCATTCATGAAACAAATGATACAAGAGGGCTACGCTGCAACCCTCGAGCAACATCGTTGACATTACGTTGAACAACCTCCTTACGATAAGGAGAAACTAACTCAAGACCCAACCGATATTTTAAAAGAGTGGTGGTTGTCATCCAATGAACAAGCCCGTTCAAAGCACGAGGGGAATAAGAGAACACTTTAACTAAATAATTAAGCAAAGCCCGCATATCCTCCATAAGAATCAAAACATTCAACTGAAATGATCAACGTGAAGAGTTCATGCATAGGACGAGGCTGAGGGAATCAGACTCAACAAGCACATTAGTCCACCGCATCTAACAAGCCAAAAGGATCCCGAGGAAAATAGCCTTAGCTTCAGCCATGAGAGAAGCATAGAAAGAAACCTGAACCCGGAAATCAAACACCTGTCCCGCACTGTCACGCCCCACAGCAATTGCGCCACCCAAAGAACCATTAGATTAAATGCCTCATCACAGTTAATTTTGATGACCCCAATCAGCAAGGGAGCCCAATTGATTACTGCAATTCTTAGAATGTGATTCTAGACATAATTCTATTCCTATAAGAATAACTATTCCTAGTGACATTGACGCTTGTCTACAAAAATACGAAATGAATCTGCTTTTTTTTTTTGGATTGTGCAAACTGATTCTTCAAGATAGATCCTATAAGAATTGCAAAAAAAACCAACATTATTAAAGGAAATATTTTGCAAAACCTCTAATTATATCTGGTATGATGCACAAATTATGCTAGTAAGTTCACGCGATGGATTAAAAGATCTAATGAATGCTCAAAAGTTGGCTCATGGTACGAATCAAATTCCAATCAAGACTCACTGTTAATTAAAACACATGCCTCTACAATAATACAGAAATAAAATGCCCATAATTCTGTGACCACATCACAGAAAAATCTTCTAACTTAATATAGCTTTTGAATTCTCATTCAATTTCAACAACTGAATCAATTTGGAACATGTAGGAGGGTAAGTATAGTCATTCATCCTTATTGTAGTTTTTACATGGTGGTACGATTCCTTCTGGAAATGCATTTCCACTTAAGATTTCCTATTTGCACATCTTTTGGTTGAAAGAAATGGTCTCTTTAATGCACCTAGAGAATTTCCTGCCGGAATCGAATTGACCTCAGTCCTACAGGAAACAATGGCTGCTTCAGTTGGAGAATGCTCAAGCCACCGTGGTGCCCCAATATGGTTAGACGGCCCCTCGCCACTTTTCCGTGATTTAAGCATCCCAGATAATAATCTGGAAGTCCAGTTTTATCAATTCATTTATGACCCAATTAATGGTGCTATCAACCTAAGTAATCAGAGCACATAGCGATCTCTCTTGAGGGCGTGAAATTTCAATTTAAGATAGGGTCGAGAGCACCTCTACATACATTTACATACACACACATATATATATATAGTAGGTGGCACGTGCGATGCACGTGAGAGATAGGGAAAGGGGAGAGAGACGGGAAAGTGGGACCCTAGTGAGGCATCTTGAAAAAAAATATATATATTTTTGGTATAGAACCTTAAGGGACTTGGATTAAACAAAAAAAATAGTGACGGACACTTTGATTAGGGAAATATGACGTAGGGACATTTTGAGAACCAAAAAGCCTTAAGGGGTACTTTTGATATAGCAAAGGAAGCGGGCGTGTGAGGCCTTGGCGAGACGTTCTTCTTTCGGAGCATTTTGCCAAGAGAGCGAGGAGTTCCATTACGCCTCTAAGGTCTCCATGTGTCCCTTTTAACACTCCTTAACTATGGTTAAGATTCACCCACCCCCAGGGTTCACCCATTTATCCATAGTTTTTTTTAAAAAAATTAACCTTAGGTGTTAGTAAATTTTAACTAAAGTTTTAAGAAAAAATTAACATTTTTTTCTAAAAACCAAGGATAAATTGATGACCCCTAGGGGTGGTGAATCTTAACCACAGTTGGAGTCCGATTACGCTCTTGAGGTTGCCATGTGACTCTTTTGACACAGCTTAACAACAGTTAAAATTAATTTGCCCCTAAAGTTCACCCACCTATTCTGGTTTTTAGAAAAACAAAAACAGTGATTTTGTAAACCCTAGTTAAATTTCAATGACGATTCAATACTGACCCCAATGAGTAACTGACCGTAGAGAATTTCATCTCTACTATTTTATATATGGTTCATATCACTCTACGTGCCTGCGTTCCGAGTGCGCGCCTACAACCAACCATATATCCCTTTTTATTTCCCTTAATTGTAGTTAAACTTAACTAATGTAAAATTAATAAAATATATATATATATATATATATATTTTTTTTCTAAAAACCAAGGTTAATGGATAAACCCTAGGGGTGAGTGACTCTTAACCATACTTTATGGGCATTAAAAGGAAATGTGGCATCCCGTGGAGGCATGCAATCATCCATTTTTCCTCTCTTAATCGTAGTTAAGCTTAACCAATGTAAAGTTAATGTTTTTTATAGTTTATTCTAAAAACCAAAGTTAAATAGATGAACCTAAAGGGTGAGTTAATCTTAACCACAATTTATGGGTGTTAAAGGGACGCCTAGCATGTCGTGGAGGCATGAGATCATACATTTCCCTTCTTAATCATTGTTAAGTTTAATTGATGTGAAGTTAATTTTTTTTATATATTATTTTTAATAACCAAGGTTAGATAGATGAACCTTAGGGGTGAGTTAATCTTAACAACAATTTATGAGTGTTAAAAGAGGCACGTGGCATGCCGTGGAGGCATGAGATCATCCATTTCCCATCTTAATCGTGGTTAAGCTTAACTAATATAAAGTTAAGCAAATTAATCTAGGAGTCAAATCCTCAAATCCGGTTATCACCCCTAGAGGTCACCACGTGTCTCCTTTGACACCCATCAACCGTGGGTAAGATTCACCCACCCCTAGGGTTCACCCACCATCCTTGGTTTTTTTTTTTAATATTAATTCTTTTTTAAAATTAAAAAACTGTTTTTAGAGTTCTTTTAATATTAAAAACATTTTTTTAATTCCAAAAAAAAAAGAATTAATATTTTAAAAAATAAACCAAGGATGGGTGGATGAACCCTAGGGGTGGGTGAACCTTACCCACGGTTAAGGGGTGTCAAAGGAGACACATTGCGACCTCTAGGGGTGATAACTGGATTTGCCAAATCCGGTTATCACCGTAGATGATTTGGCTCCATAAGAAGTCAAATCCTCTACGGTGATAACCAGATTTGGCAAATCCGATTATCACCATTTGAGGCGGTCACTTTCCCCTTTGACACCCCTTAACTATGGTTCAGATTCACCCACCCCTAGGGTTCACCCACCCATTTTAGGTTCTTAGAAAAAAAAAATTAATTCTATTTTTTTAAAGTAAAAAACTGTTTTTGTGTTTTTTAGTATTTTTTTAATATTAAAATATTTTTAAAAATATAATTAATATTTTTTTCTAAAAACCAAGGATGGGTGAGTGAACCCTAAGGGGGGATGAATGACTCCATTAGTAGAGAGTTAGAAAGATTCATTAAAATTTTACTTATCTAATATAGGACCAATGAGCCCCACTATTACGTAATAAATCTTTATTTTTTTGTTTTTAAGGATAAAGACTTTCTATTTTTATTTTTATTTTTATTTTTATTTTTTTAAGTCAAAAGCACAAATATTCTAACCATGAAAAATAATAATAATGTTATAATATTTATTTCTAATTTTCTTTTTATATAGTAGAGGATTATTACACACGATTTCTTGCTTTTAATATTTATTTCTAATATTAATAGATATATAAATCTCTATTTTGTTATTTCCCTGGTATGGTGGAGACTCCTTAATGGACTTGACTTTCTTTTCCAATATATAAAACTTTGTGTGTTTTTTTTTTTTTTTTTTTTTTTTTTTTTTTTTGGTGGACAGAGATTGATACATTTCTTTCCAGGGGAGTGAGTGGGAAACAGGGCTAGCAAGCATCCTTCGAAAGAAATAGGGGAGAGTGTCTAATATGAAATGTGTCTTTTTGCCTAGCAAAAGATATGAGTGCAATAGGACTACCGAAAAGAAATAAGATCCTTCAACCACATGCTTAAGAGACCCGTTAATCGTTGTTGGTCAGGTTAATGTTAACCTAACTATCTAATTAGGTTCTATAATAAAGAAAGCAAATGAATGCTTTGGTAGTTCTCACTGCACTCTGCCCTTTTAGGAAACGGGAGAGTTGATCGGCAGCAGCTGCTGTTGTAGCACATGGCTACAACTGGCAGACTATTGGTCTATTTTAATTAAAAATATATATATAGTTTTCTAATAATTTTTAGAAATTAGGTAAAAAGGTTTATGTAATGGCAGATTTCTTTTTGACTTGAAATTCTTTGGTTGTAACCGAACTTTCCAAGGAGTCCTTACGTCCCAAGGTCCTCTTTTAATACTGCTTTACTGTGATTAAGATTCACTAACCCTTAGGATTCAATCATCTAACCTTAGTTTTTTTCTAAAAAAATATTAACTCTAAAGCATCCAACCCTTTCCGTTTGGAGTTCGAATCACAGCCAATCACAATTGAATTCAGGGAGAGTTCAATCGCTCCCACTGGTCAACACGTGTTATCTTTAGGCCCTATTCACAATGGTTAAGATTCTCTAACCATGGTTAATACTTAATTAGAGTTAAATATTTTTTTCAAAAAACTAAGATTATGTTATTAAATATATTAAGGGTTAGAAAATCTTAACCACAATTAATAGGGCTAAAGGGGACATGTGTTGACCTATGGGAGTGATTGAACTCTTCCCGAATTCAATCGCGATCGGTTGTGATTCGATCTTGGTCTCTTCCGTTTGCGGGAGTAGGGGGGCACCGAAAATATAGTGGGAACGTTTTCATGTGATCTGGACCGTACAATTTTTGTGATTGCATGTATTTTAAAAAATAAAATTAGTCTATGGTACTCTCTTTGTGTACTTGCAAATATACTCTCAAATCGTTTAATCTCATTATTAATTGGTTAGGATTTGAGCTAATGTGGCATTAGAAAAGGCAAAATAATCCAAGTTAAATATGTGGCCTTTAATGGTTAGTTATATGCTATTAAGATTAAGGACTATATTTGAGAGTACCCATAGATTGACTCATTTAAATAGAAAGAAGTTTTTTTTTAAATGCTTATCTGATCTTCAGCTATTCATAAAGAATTATTTTATCTATACTCTCACAGTGTACTCTCAAATATACTCCTAAATCCTAACCGTTATTTCAATTATTAAATGATTAGTATTAAAGATGATGTGGCATTAGAAAAGACAAAATAAGCTATCTCAAATCCTTGCCCTTAGAGGGTCAGGGAGTATATTTGAGAGTAATCATTGTAATATCCTAACCCTAATTATGGACCCAAGTAAGCTCATAGACTAAATTCAAGACAACACAATGTTTTAGTGGTATTAGTGGCAATTGTGGTAATTAATGTTTCTTATATTTAATTTATTATTATTTAATTTTTTGTTTATTATTAATTATTGTGTGAGGGTCTAATCATTAAATTTTAGTGGGCCCAACAAAACCCAAATTTGTTGAGGACATCCTTATCTTATAGATTTTGGATAGGGTGCCACCTAGGTTATGAGCACATCTCAACTATTTTTTTCTCTTATTTAATTTGAATTCAAATTGTGGGAGACTTGGTCAAGGGACACATGGCTCCTTGTAGTTGAATAAGGAGATTCAAATGATGGGTGAAAGGTTATGATTGCAACACATGTCAAGGATAGAGAAAAAGGGGTTTTGAGTAGTTATTAGAGAGAGAAAGAGGGAAAGTGGTCAAAGAGACCAATGAGAAAGTGCCTTGCCACACCTTTGAAACCCAAAAACGTGGGCACTATGAACACCTACTATTACCTCTTTCAATTCCTTCTCATTTCATTTAGTCATTTTATCATTCTCGTCAATTTTCTTGCAAATAACATTAACACCTAGTTACGTAATCTAGAGGAAGATCAACCGGAAGAACAAGCTTGAAGAAGGAAGAGATCAATATTGAAGAAATTCACCGAAGTAAAACAAAGGTAGGTTCACCTTTATTCTCTTTAAATTAACGCACGACATTGAAAGCATGATCTAGATCTATTTTATTTTATTTGGTGTGTTTATGCATGTTATGAAATATATATAAAAAAAAATTGTAAGAAATGCATATGATAGATTGAATGCTTGAATATAAAGTCATTGATTTATGTGTTTAGTAGATCGAATGGTAATGTGGTGCATTAACGAAGGGCATTGGGTCCTTGGGTGAGAGCCCCTAAAGGAGCAAGCTAGGACCATGGGTCCTTGGGTGAAAGGCCCTAAAACCTCCGGAGAAGATCCCTTGCTTGGGATGGCTAGGAGCTTTTAGAAATCGGCCGGGAAGCTTTGAATTTTCATATTATTATCCTAATGCTTTACATATAAATTTTTGTTAATTGCATGTATGATTTTGCTCCTTGTTATGTGTTAATTTTTAAGAATTAGGGTGTATTCCCTACTGGGCTTCATTGCTCACCCTTTATTATTAATTTCAGATGCTTAATTGAGGATTCATGAAGATTGGACTGGAGAAAGAGAGGACTTTTCATTACTGTTATTTTTATTTTTGTTGTGTTTGACATGTATTAGGTAATAAGATGATGATTTAACGAATAGTTGCAGTACTTGAATTGTTGGATTTTAATGAAGTTCATTTCATCTCATTATTAGTATATGTTTTCTTTGCTGTAAATTTATTGTGCTTTGGATCAGTTCGGGAAAACATTTTTTATATTTAAATCAGAAAATTAAATCTCAAGGAGTTTCCCTATTGATTAAGGAGTTATCAAAAAAAATAAATGGGGACTAAAAAGGATAAAATTTATATTTATTTTGCATTTTTCTATTTGGAATTTCATTGATGTCTATAATTCCAGTAGTAGAGTACTCATAATTCTTTGAATCTAAGAACCATAGTAGAGATATTGTAAAGTTGAGATAGTGATTTTCAAAGGTCTAAGTTCAATCAGTTATAAAAATAAAAAATAAAAATAAAAAAAATGGTTCTACTTAGTTTGAGTAACAATCCAATTTTTAAAGTATTTATTAGTATCATTGGTCTTGTTAGTCTATAAAATTCTAACAACTAAATACTTGGATTTAATCCCATTTCTCTCACCAAAAATTTATTTGAAGTACAATATAGGAAAATATTTTCAAATTGGCAATCGAGTCTAATTTCCTTATAAGTATGAAAAAAAAATAATATATATATATACATAAATAAAAACTAATTTTAATATGCCAAAAACATCAATTCCAAATTTAATTACTAATTAACTCTCACTCCCGAATTCTGGATCTCAGTCCAGACCATAGATAATGGGCTGAGTTGTGAGTATTTAGAAATCGGGGCGTGACAAATTGGTATCAGAGCATGGTTAGTAAATCCTAGGGATCTAGTCATAATTGATCCATGAAAAAAAAAAAAAAAACAATTTGAAAGTATTTTTTTTTATGTACCAAAGACCATCTATAAGGCATGAATAAGGAGTGAATGACCTAAGAGTAGTGTCTAAGAATGAATTTACAAATAATTTGTAATTACCCCGAATGATGTGCTATATTTGTGACACCAAATAATTTGTTAATTATACATGGACATTACATAATGACACTAGCATACATAACCCATAGATAAATATCGTCTGTGAGAGAATACTAATGATGTGTATCCTGTGTGTAGAACATGCTTAAAGGTGTTCCTACTGGATCTTCTACCTCGCATGGACATGATGACATGGCTGAGATGCTCCAGGTTCTACGGGGCATGTCAGAGGTTATGCACCAGCAGCAGGAGGCAATGCTGCAACAAGCTGCAATGGGACATCAGACTCCAGAGCGTGCTAGAACAGAAGAGCACTGTATGATGTCAGCGGTCAAAGATTTTAGGAGACTGAACCCACCAGTGTTTAGAGGAGAACCCAACCCTGTAGAGGCCGAGAAGTAGGTTAAACAAATTCGTAAGGTATTAGACATCTTGGGGACGACGGACCAGCAGAGGGTGCCATTGGCATCATATATGCTCGAGGGAGATGCAGATTTTTGGTGGGACTCGATTAAGAGGACTCGTGATGTCAGGACTATGACTTGGGATCAGTTTGAGGTAGTCTTCTATGAGAAATACTTTCCTGAGGCAACTAGAGACCAAAGGATGCGAGAATTTTTGGACCTAATTCAGAAAGGTCTGACTGTTAGCCAGTATGAGGCAAAGTTCGCAGAACTGTCTCGTTTTGCACCACACCTAGTTGCGACGGAGGAACTAAAGTCAAAGAAGTTTCGACAGGGTTTGAGACCATCTATTCGAGAGAAACTCATTGCAGTCAATATCCGCATGTATTCTGAGATGGTGGAGAGAGCCTTGCTAGTTGAGGGAGAACTAGAGGACATCAAGAAAATTCGAGACAACGGTTGGAGAAGTCAGGACAAAAACCAGAGAGAGGGTCAACAGAAAAATGACCCAAACAAGAGACAAAGGACCATTCAGCCACAGCAACAGTTTGGTCAAGGACTTTGGGACCAACGTAATGGACGTCAGGATTTGACATGTTATAGGTGTGGCCAGAAAGGTCATATCAAGAAGGACTGTCCACGTGGAAGTACACAGCAGATGCAGCAGCGGCAGGGATTTCAACACCAACAGCCTATGCGTCCACAATATTCCCAACAACAGCAGCAACGGCTACCCTATCAGCCACCACCACCTCAGCAACAATTTCAGCAAAGACCCCAGCAGCAATTTCAACAGAGGCCTCAGCAACAACAACAGGATGGTAATCGGAGACCCAGGGATCAGGGTCGAGTGTTTGCTTTAGCCCAGCCGGACAACGTAGCCCAGAATACTGTGGTGGAAGGTACTTTTCTAGTGTATAATTCTTGGGCTAAAGTTTTATTTGATCCGGGATCTTCACATTCTTTCATATCAACATCTTTTGCATCTGTGTTGGGTCTGGAGTTTGAATCCCTTGAATCAGCTTTGTGTGTGGCTACTCCAGTAGGAAATAGTGTAGAGACCGATAGAATATGTCGGTCTTGTTCTATTCGAATAGGGGACCAAGATTTTATGGTTGATCTAGTTCTCCTAGGAATGTTTGATTATGATGTAATCTTAGGCATGGATTGGTTGGCAGCCTATCATGCTACGATGGATTGTTTCAGGAAGAGGGTTTCTTTCCATATTCATGGAGGACCAATGATTCAATTTTTTGGTGATAAGAATGTTTCTCCCCCACTTCCAGTGTTTGAACCCCGAATTCATCGACCAAAAGACGTGGGGTATTCAAGTTTCTTAGCTCATGTGGTTGGTGAAGAGAGTGAAGAAATTTTTTCAGATTTTGTCCCAATTGTTCAGGATTTCCCTGACGTATTTCCGGATGAGTTGCCTAGCTTGCCTCCAAGGAGAGAGTTGGAATTTGTAATCGAAGTTCAGCCTGGCACGGCCCCAATATCCATTGCACCCTATCGTATGGCACCTGTTGAGCTACGAGAACTGAAGGAGCAACTCCAAGATCTTCAGAATAAGGGTTTTATTCGGCCTAGCACCTCACCCTGGGGAGCACCAGTTTTATTTGTGAAGAAGAAGGACAATACACTCCGCCTATGTATAGACTACCGTCAGTTGAATAGGATGACCATAAAGAATAAATATCCTTTGCTGCGAATAGATGACTTATTTGATCAATTGAAGGGATCTCGATTCTTTTCGAAGATTGATCTTCGATCGGGATACTATCAATTGAGGGTGAAGGAAGAGGATGTTTCCAAGACGGCTTTCCGCACTCGCTATGGGCATTTTGAATTTCTAGTTATGCCTTTTGGATTGACCAATGCTCCCGCGGCTTTTATGGATTTAATGAACCGGGTGTTCAAGCAGTATTTGGACCGGTTTATAGTAGTGTTCGTGGATGACATCTTGATCTATTCAAAGACTCGGGAGGAACATGATCAACATCTAAGGATTGCACTTCAGAGTTTAAGAAGTCACAAATTGTATGCAAAGAGGAGTAAGTGTGATTTTTGGCTGACGAAAGTGCAGTTTCTGGGTCATGTAATTTCGGAGGAGGGCATCTCAGTGGACCCATCGAAGATTGAGTCAGTTATGAACTGGGAGAGACCGAAGAATGTGTTCGAGATTCGAAGTTTTCTAGGACTGGCAGGATATTATCGAAGATTTGTGGAAAGTTTTTCTCACCTAGCAGCTCCCATGACTCACCTAACCAAGAAGGGAGTGAAGTTTGAGTGGAACGAGGAATGTGAGCAGGCCTTCCAGGAGTTAAAATATAGGCTTACTTCTGCTCCAGTTCTCATTGTACCGGCTAGTGGAGAAGGATATGTGATCTATAGTGATGCATCTTTGAGGGGTCTTGGGTGTGTACTAATGCAACAAGATAAAGTAGTGGCCTATGCTTCTCGTCAGTTAAAGAATCATGAACAAAATTATCCCACTCATGATTTAGAGTTGGCGGCGATTGTGTTTGCCTTGAAGATCTGGCGACATTACCTTTATGGTGAAAGGTTTGAAGTATATTCTGACCACAAGAGTTTAAAGTATATATTCACTCAGAAAGAGTTGAACTTGAGGCAGAGAAGGTGGATAGAGTTCCTAAAGGACTATGACTTCACTCTACATTACCATCCGGGGAAGGCGAATGTGGTGGCAGATGCTTTGAGCAGAAAGTCTCAAGGACTAATGGCTAGACTAGCTTTGCAAAAACGAAAAATGTTAGAAACAATCGAGGACTTTGAAATATATGTGGGGAGGCATAATACTGGGGCCTATGTGTTCAACTTGACGGCTCAATCGACTCTAGTTCAGAGAGTGATTGAGGAACAACAGAAGAACCGGGAGTTGGAGGATGGACGGACAGAGATTGAATCAAGAAGTACATCTAAGGATTATGTAGTACATTCAGACGGCAGTTTGAGATTTTTAGGGAGACTATGGGTACCGAATGATCCTCATTTGAGAGAAGATATTCTTAGTGAGGCTCACCGTTCGAAGTACACCATCCACCCAGGAAGTACTAAGATGTACAGAGATCTAAAGCGTCAATTTTGGTGGAAGGGAATGAAAAAGGATATTGCAGAGTACGTGGCTAGATGTCTTACGTGTCAGCAAGTGAAGGCAGAACATCAGAGACCTGCGGGATTGTTGCAGTCATTGCCTATTTCAGAATGGAAGTGGGAGCACATCACTATGGATTTTGTAACTGGGTTGCCGAGGACTCAGAAAGGAGAGAACGCAGTTTGGGTAGTAGTAGATAGATTGACCAAGTCGGCTCATTTCCTGGCAATGAAGACCACTGATTCTTTAAATGCTTTAAGTAGACTGTATATTCGAGAGATCGTAAAATTGCACGGTGTTCCGTTATCGATCGTATCTGACAGAGATTCACGCTTTACTTCACAATTCTGGCAGAGCTTACAGAAAGCCTTAGGAACACAACTTAGCTTCAGTACTGCATTCCATCCTCAGACGGACGGGCAATCTGAGAGAGTTATTCAAATCTTGGAGGACATGTTGAGAGCTTGTGTTTTGGATTTCAAGGGTAGCTGGGTTGAACACTTACCGTTGGTAGAGTTTGCCTACAACAACAGTTTTCAAGCGAGTATTGGAATGGCACCATATGAAGCACTATATGGGAGACCTTGCAGATCTCCTATCTGTTGGGCAGAAGTTGGGGACCGCGCATTACTCGGACCAGAGTTGATTCAGGAAACCACCGAAAAGATTCGTCTGATTCGAGACCGTCTAATCACTGCACAAAGTCGTCAGAAGAGCTACGCTGATCGACGGAGAAGACCTTTGGAATTTCAAGTTGGTGACCATGTGTTTTTACGAGTAACACCACGAAAGGGTGTATTTCGGTTGGCAAAAAGGGGAAGCTATCTCCAAGATTCATTGGACCTTTCGAGATCCTCCAGAGAGTAGGAGTTGTAGCTTATAAATTAGCTCTACCGCCACAATTTTCAGGAGTACACGATGTGTTTCACGTGTCCATGTTGCGAAAGTATGTACCAGATCCAAAACACATCGTTGAATGGTAGGAAGTGGAGTTGCGAGAAGATGCAACATATGAGGTGAGACCAATTCAGATCATAGACACCAAGGAACAAGTGATGCGCACCAGGACCATTCCTATGGTTAAGGTGTTGTGGCAACGACATGATGTGAATGAGGCAACTTGGGAGCTAGAGTCCGAGATCCGCAGTAGATACCCAGACTTATTCATCAATCAAGGTATGTCTTTAAATTTTGAGGACAAAATTTTTTTTAGGGGGGTATGTTGTAATATCCTAACCCTAATTATGGACCCAAGTAAGCTCATAGACTAAATTCAAGACAACACAATGTTTTAGTGGTATTAGTGGCAATTGTGGTAATTAATGTTTCTTATATTTAATTTATTATTATTTAATTTTTTGTTTATTATTAATTATTGTGTGAGGGTCTAATCATTAAATTTTAGTGGGCCCAACAAAACCCAAATTTGTTGAGGACATCCTTATCTTATAGATTTTGGATAGGGTGCCACCTAGGTTATGAGCACATCTCAACTATTTTTTTCTCTTATTTAATTTGAATTCAAATTGTGGGAGACTTGGTCAAGGGACACATGGCTCCTTGTAGTTGAATAAGGAGATTCAAATGATGGGTGAAAGGTTATGATTGCAACACATGTCAAGGATAGAGAAAAAGGGGTTTTGAGTAGTTATTAGAG
The DNA here is from genome assembly GCA_015143295.1 of Tetracentron sinense. NCBI lineage: Eukaryota > Viridiplantae > Streptophyta > Magnoliopsida > Trochodendrales > Trochodendraceae > Tetracentron > Tetracentron sinense. The sequence continues at coordinate 37,143,500 of CM026560.1, forward strand.
AGAGAAAGAGGGAAAGTGGTCAAAGAGACCAATGAGAAAGTGCCTTGCCACACCTTTGAAACCCAAAAACGTGGGCACTATGAACACCTACTATTACCTCTTTCAATTCCTTCTCATTTCATTTAGTCATTTTATCATTCTCGTCAATTTTCTTGCAAATAACATTAACACCTAGTTACGTAATCTAGAGGAAGATCAACCGGAAGAACAAGCTTGAAGAAGGAAGAGATCAATATTGAAGAAATTCACCGAAGTAAAACAAAGGTAGGTTCACCTTTATTCTCTTTAAATTAACGCACGACATTGAAAGCATGATCTAGATCTATTTTATTTTATTTGGTGTGTTTATGCATGTTATGAAATATATATAAAAAAAAATTGTAAGAAATGCATATGATAGATTGAATGCTTGAATATAAAGTCATTGATTTATGTGTTTAGTAGATCGAATGGTAATGTGGTGCATTAACGAAGGGCATTGGGTCCTTGGGTGAGAGCCCCTAAAGGAGCAAGCTAGGACCATGGGTCCTTGGGTGAAAGGCCCTAAAACCTCCGGAGAAGATCCCTTGCTTGGGATGGCTAGGAGTTTTTAGAAATCGCCGGGAAGCTTTGAATTTTCATATTATTATCCTAATGCTTTACATATAATTTTGTTAATTGCATGTATGATTTTGCTCCTTGTTATGTGTTAATTTTTAAGAATTAGGGTGTGTTCCCTACTGGGCTTCATTGCTCACCCTTTATTATTAATTTCAGATGCTTAATTGAGGATTCATGAAGATTGGACTGGAGAAAGAGAGGACTTTTCATTACTGTTATTTTTATTT